>RCHQ01000429.1:0-21396 GCA_003676415.1 Plasmopara muralis
CGCTCCCAGTCCTCTAACGAGGCATTGCAAACTTCAAAGCCAGGATCCGCGTCATCGCGCTCATCAGAAAGCAAAGTGGCTTCGACTACCTCCCAATCTAGCTTCTTGATGATGCCATTTATCCGCTCGACCGCCATGTTCCGCGCAGATGAAGCAGCTGATGGGCAAAGTTTGCGTTTTCGCTCCTAAAGAAAGCAACGCCTGCGAATCTTCGTGGTCTTGTCCCAAGATGTTTGATGCATGAAACAAGTTCGTCTTGTTCGCTCGTCGTCCGCCCAACCATCCCATATAAGAGCAACAAGAGTACCCCTAGACACCCTCAGAGTTTTCGAAGATGTACATCCTCTTCTGTTTTATTCGATGACTGGGCTGGGTACCCAACCCCATCATCAAAGATTAATATTCTGGAGTCAAGTGGGGAGCTTACCAGTACCCCTAAGCTATAATAATGATCGATGATTGGCTGGAGCGAACACCATTGCATATCAATTATCTGTAGGATATATAACATTCGCATAGCAAAAAACCTTGCACGTACAGCTGATAATTTGAAAACGATCGCGACAGAAGATCATTGTTCTAAGAAGCAGATTTACAATATTGCTTTGGCGTGAACGAGCAATAGGTTAAGTAATAGGAGACCAAGCAGAGTGAATTCAAACCCAAGAGTGTTCACGTACGGAAGGAAGCTGATAATTTGGTAACGAAGATCATTGTTCTAAGAAGTAGGTTTATAATAAGTGCAAAAAAACTTGCACTAGGGTTTGGGGGCTAATTAATGACTGGTTAGCGGCTCCCAAGAACAAAATGTTGCTGATATTTGCTGTAGTACGAACGCTGTTTGACACCTCATGTGTTCGAAAAGGGGGGACTCAAGATTCTCAAGGTGATGATCTTGTGCTGCGTAAACGGGTTACTTTCATGGCAAACGGAAGGTGACCATTGGTGACCATTGATTTTTAAGTGAATTGTATGCATGATTCTCTACTTTGTGGTCTCGACAAATTAGAATGTAAAAGCGCAACACGGGACCGAAGGGGTGGAAGGAACTAATAGATTTAGAGAGTAAATATCACGACAGGTCAAGATGTCGCTCAAAGTTTCAGGGAAATAACAATGATGCTAATATGAAAGATCGCACACTATCAAGGCAAATATGAGAACTCTATTACAAATGATGGCGCCATGTGGGGTACGTGGCAAATTACGATACAGAGGCGCCAACTTGCAGCTGTCAATTGCTAAATGAGTATCCGCTGCCAAAATTGAGAATGTTAAGTGGATTACATATTGTTGAATATCGTCCGTGCCGTCTTAGCGCAGAATTTGACAAATAAGTAAAAATATCACCTATATGTGATGATAAGTCTGTGTTTGATTCAGCTGTGTTAATTGCTTAACTATATTGACCAAAGCAAAGCAGGGCCGCTAAAATTTCCTGTGGACGTAATCTCTGATCAAGCCCCATCTGTCACAAATCCGTCCGCGTTCTCAGTGGTTATGTCACGTTCTCAGAAGCTCCAATAAGTTTATTACACATATGGAATTTCTAGGTGATTTAATTTGCTGCACAGTTCTACAGATCGGCCGGCTCTAAATTGGTCACTTAAACATTTCTTAAAGCGTATCTGTGTATATAGTGCTTCACTAATCCACGATACAAAAATGTCGCCGATTTATCAATCTGGCTAAAGCCTAATTGACACTAGAATATGACGCATTATGCCGGAATCTAACCTAACAAATTTCCCATAGTATTTTCAACCATAAAAAGTCGACGAATGATCACTCACTCCTTGCAGACTTCGTATTTAATCTTCGACCATCAATTGAGTACTTAATAGATTTGGTAGCGCCAATTAAGAGCATCGCGTCTTTTTTATTTCGGTGAGAGCATTTATTAATATCTTTAAATTACTACTTAAATACTTACAATAACAATAACGAAAATTCCTATCTACTAACTCTAAGATTTAATCAGCTCGCGTTGATCTTTGCGGTAAGCTGCAAGTTGCCACCTTTGGTTGATCGTGGCACCCACAACAGCAGTGAGCCACCCCTCTTGTAAGGAATCCCTAAAAATCCGGGACGCCAACGGTCCAGATACAGCGTCTTGCCTCCTAAAACCGTCACGTTCGATGTCCACGTCACAGTCGTGCCAGCCGCGACGTTCACTTTATCGATCAAGTTACCGCCAGACTTAATGTCTACTTTAACGTTCTCAACGTCGACACTCTCAAATTTGATAGTAACAGAGCCATCGCCGTTCTTTGCCCAATTGCCGGAACTGTTCTTAAAAGCATCCTTCACCACCTTTAATCCAAGCGCTTGTTCAGCAGTGCCGTCATCAATTTCACCAACAAACTCCGTAGGACCACAAATGGTCTGAAAAAGTTCGGAGATAGCGCCACCTACATTGGTCTTGTCCCAAACAGCGTAGAAAGTCGCTGCCTTGTTAGCAATGGTATACGCGTACTGCTTAGCCGTCAAGAACGTGCCGTTGCTGCTCGTTCCTGAACTAATCAAGTCGTCCACAATACTCCCGAAACCCTTGCGCAGCGTGTCCCGCGTAGCATATGCCGTCGCCACGTTGGATTCGGCTATCAATTCTGGCATGCAGTTGTTCGTCACAATTGCAATTTCATACAGCACAAGATCGGTCTTGCTCATTGCTACACGGATGTCGTCCTCGGAAATAGTCGGATCCTGTCGACGCAATTCTGCCACCGTCATCCACGTTCGGTCCAGCAGACGCTTCATGTCGTACCCACAAGTTGATTCAGATTCCAGTGCTGACTGCAAAGACGTGATTTCAGACGAATTCAGTGAGTCGATCGTCGATCCCAGCGTAGCATTTTTCATGAAATTTGTGAACACATCCCAGCTGGAGCCAATAGTGGCTTTATTGGCAATTATATCCTTCAAAATTAATTCAATGGTGTTCACAAACCTATCCGTGAACTTTAAATTGTCACTAACACTTATTCCAAGACACGACATGATAGTAATCGGGATGTCAAAGACCACATTGTCCGTCTGGTATAGCAGAAGAAGCAGCGTATCGAGCGTTGTATGTGGATTTGTCACTTCGATATTTCGAATATACTTGGACACTGCTTTCACCAATCCCATCATCTCTTTGGCACACTTAAATGCAGTCTGCATCGCCTTGGCCATCAACGTAAATTTGCCATATACATTATAGGCCGCGAGAGAGAACACTGCCTGACCTACCATAGATATTTTGCTTATCACCTCCAGTGCACAGTCGTCATTTTGTCGAATGCACTCCATTCCACACTTAACGGGAAAGTTGTACGGACACTGTGCCCAGCACATGCCAAGCTTCGCGTCGTATCCCAGCGGGCACGTCTTCGCAATGTGCGACTTGCGATAACATGCCGTGTCAGCTGCTGCACCTAGAGCGCTCCCTATCCAATTTTTATACGTAGACTTGATAGTGCTAGTGACATTGAGCACGTTGCCGACAGCAATGATGGGTCTGTCGTCGACGCTATCTGATGAATCGCTGTCGGTAGAGCTGTTCCGAGAGGCATGACTGTCGTCAACGCTATCCGATGAATCGCTGTCGGCAGAGTCGTCGTCTTGAGAATCAGAGGACTCATCCTCCCTGTCCTGATCGTCGGCCGATCTAAAAAATTTTATAAATCTATCAAATGGTGTCCCGGCGTCATTCTTTATATCATCCGCAGCCTCTTCAGTCTCAATTGGTGATGACACTACGCTTTCGCAGATGGCGTAATGTGTAGGTGCAAAGACAGCCATTGCAAATGCAAAGGTCCACACAAGGTGTATCCTCGTCATTCTTTCGGAGACGAGGACCGCCTCAATAAATAACGCGCCGAACGAAGAATGTGTTGCTGCGAAATTGAACCGCCAAGTCAAGTATGCCGTGCGTCTCTTTTATAAGCGCATTTGGCTTGCTCGGCGAGACATGTGTTTGACCGCCTGAAAACCAATCCCATCGCATAGACATTCAGTTTGACCTTAAGATCTGTATTGAATCTTGTGCCTGAATCTTGGCGGTGATGTACCGATTTATCATATGTATGTATACCACTCGGTTTTTAGAGCAGCAAATTCAATATCTGAGATGCACGCTCTTTCTGGTATTACC
This sequence comes from Plasmopara muralis, assembly GCA_003676415.1. Lineage (NCBI taxonomy): Eukaryota > Oomycota > Peronosporomycetes > Peronosporales > Peronosporaceae > Plasmopara > Plasmopara muralis. The sequence goes on from RCHQ01000429.1 coordinate 4,139, forward strand.
AAATCTTCCGCTTATTTTTATTATACTAGTCATATTAATACCGCTACCTTTTACGCGCTGGCTTTCCTAGCCATCTGGATTTGTGAAAGTAGCTACACATCTTGTAGCGATCCGAATAACACATCAAAGACGAATTAATTCCTGAATTCAATTCGCGATCGGATTGGGCGACGTGGCAGTTGATTAACTTATTAAATAGAACGCTGCTAATTATATGGTAATTTTGCAGAAGCATGAGATGCGCAAATCGCAAAAGACGAGCCTTTGCGATAAGTTCTGGTCATATCGCTAGAGTAAATACTAAAAAGGAACTCACGAGTATGGTGGTCAGTTGAGAGATCAAGACTACCGAAAATTGGGCTCTTTGTATGAGAAATTCGCTTTACTAAAGTAAAGCTTGGTGCTCATAATTTTTTGCTGTCAAAATACCCTAAAGCTCGGCCACATAAAGTTTCGAACTCGTTCGTCGGTCATGCGTCTTGAGCATGTCCTCTTTCAAGTTTTAAGGCAGCAGCCTTACATTTAAGTCGACACAAATACTCGCATCGCGATTCTTGACTGTCATAACAAGCTGAGAGTTTTCCTCTATTAAAAGCATCGCTGTCATCCGTATGTTTTCGGTATTGGTGCAAAAGCGCATCTGCTCTATCCACCGAGAGAAAATCCCGAATCTCGACAACCTGTTTTTGCCACCGTGGTGTACCTTTAAGCAGCGTTTGTTCCAGGCTACCTGAACACTCAAACGCCCGCTGAAATTTCTCCGATAACTGTGGCAGTGGTAACAACATCCCTTCTTTGGCACGGGCAAATCTACCAGCAGCAATCGGATCCACTACCGTGATCACTGGCACCAAAGCCGTCTTGTGTGGAAAGTATTTACAATGCTCCGGTACGTCAACTTCCACCCTTGACATTCTAACATTTATGCCAGATCGTTGCAAATCCAACTTCCAGGCTAAGTAACCTGAGATCCTCGCTCCAGTTGCACAGTGCTTTAACACGACATCTAAAAAGTCATGCCAACGGGACCTACGGAAAAGAAAGTGAGTATACAAGCAGCCGTTTCCACTTTGTCACAATGTTACAATTATTGAAGTTACCACTTTCCAATAGATGCTCCATTAGCGGCAAGAACGTTTGATTGTTCCAGCTCTGGTAGCGGATAGTCATCAAAGAAGACGCAGTCAAATAGGTCCAGCGTGGGCAAATGTTGCTGCCACGTTCCAGCCACGACCTCTACTTCGTTGTGTTTTTTTGCAAATTCCCTGGTGCGCCTAAGTGTCTCCTCATCACACTCAATAATGGTGTGACTTCGAGGTTTGAATTTTTGGATATGAGATCCCGAATACGCCAAACCGAAGCCGATCTCTAACACGCGATCGGTCGGTTTAATGGACATCGCTTCCACGCATCTTTCCATATAGCACTTCTCCCACTGCATCATCACCTGCTGCCCGCGGGAACTCCAGAGAACCTCTTCGCCTAACACATCCAGCCCCTTAGTGTTGCCCTGTGTCGTCATTGCTTAAATAAGCGATTTAAGTATTTTACACAGGAGATGGATGACTCACAAATTGAGAACGTGGAGCTTAAAACCTACCATCTGCTAAGCTCATTGGCGTCACTTTCCTGTCAATACTCCGGATTCCGGGCTGCTCGTTATAAAGTGTGCCTCACAATTATAACGGCAAAAATCTTACGAGCAACGACGACTTTTGTGCATAGCTACTTTGAAGTCGGCATTTTATTTGGTACGTATTCAGCTCACGGACAGATACAACAAGGATCTTTTTGACATTATCGGCTAACGAGGTGAGTGGTGGGGGGGCCTTGGCATTGGGAGACTCAGTGTCTATAGTCAAAAGAAAAAGGCAATCGAAATGCGCCGAGTGATTTCTTGTCAGCTGGTGCTCATTGTATAGAATCGATATTAGAACTAGGTATTGCGCTCTTGTTAAAAACACACTCATCGGAAAATCAACGTCTTTTGTCCTCGCGTCAGAAATTTGATAATGAGCGTAGCATATCTATTGGCTGCCGTACATTCGAAAGTGCGGGCTATACTATTATTGTAAAGGAGCCTTTTATCGGTGGCTATCAATGGTATCGTACATTGAGATATATTTACGTGACATGATTTCGGGAAAAAAGCTGCGATACAGATTTAATTTCGAAGTGCAACAAAGAAGTGTTGTCGACGAGAACAATTGATATTTTAACTCACAGCCAATACACCCCGCATGATAGTACCATCGAAGCTTTGAGAGCTACAGGACATTTGGGCAATTGAAGTTTCAGATGTTGTCGCTGAGTTATAATGCCAAAAAGATTCAGAGATGGTGTTGATGAAAAAAATACAAATTCTTTTAAATTAGTTACGTTCTCTGTTCTTGACTAAGATGTCTCGGATCCACCATACAAGCAGCGTACGCTAAGCCTCTGGACTTAGATCTCTTGAAGAGTTCCAACGATCCGGTGTGTCTTTTAGCAAAGGAACACTTAGATGTGTCAATCAACAAACTTTTACGATGGGTCTAGACTCTCGTCCTTGGCTCTGTGCGCTAACGGATAAGTGCGAGATCTACCTACGTAGAGCTCTCCATACAATTACTAAAAGCAGAGGTCTATATTCTGCACCATTTGCACCTTGTCAGTCGTCATGGCCAAAACTGTTTGTACCGGGTGCGTTCACGGGGAAGATAGCGTTAGAACTCTCGCGTAAACAATTAAATTTAAATTCAGTCCTTGGTATCAAAACTTGCCGGCTCTGACGTTTCTCATGATACTTCCGTTAGTCCAATAAACAACGCTTCAGTCTTATAATGTTCTATAGTATGGGCTCTAGTTCTGATGGTACGAGAGTTTTTTTGCGTTAGCGTGTGTGGTGTGATTCTCTTGATGTTTATGGCATGCAGGACTTTCGCCTCAATGAAGCTGCGTCCTTTCTTTTTGTCAACTAAGCTGTATAAAAGATGCTGTATTGCCGTTAAGCTTTGGAAGCAATGACGAAGTCAAGGCTTATAGAATTCCGACAGCCGTCGAGTGGTAAGAAACTCTGTAAAGGAGCCGACAAGTGTGCCGCGGGCTGATTTGTTTGATAGTGCCCAAACGTCCCCACGTACTCAACCACTCCTCTGTCAATGTGGGACCATGGATATGTTGAGGATGGCACGATAATCGCTAAGGTAATGGCCGCTAGTCAAACCATCGTTTGCCCCACAGAGACTGCTATTATTAGGTCTTTGTCGTTTGGAGCGACTCGAGATAGGTCTATTCTAATGTAGGCAAAGCGTCTACTTACTCATAGCGATGCAAGTCACCAACTTTGTATCCTTCAATATGAAAGAAAAGTTGCGACTTCTTCCCGCTTACGGTAACTTTAACGCCAGCACAGACATCAAGGATGGATGTGTTGCTTAAAAGTATGTTCTAATACACGCTGCATCGGTACTTGATATAATTACCGAAACTTGAGAATGCGACCATATCCTTTAAGGCGGTTAATACATCTAGCGTCATGCCATAAAAGTGTTTGGTGATACCACAAGGGCTATGAACACCTTGACGACGTTTAGCTATCTAACCGCAGTCCCACAACTGCCTCAACCATTACAAAAGATTGCCCGGATATCCTTTAGCGATAATTCCCCCCTAAAATTCGTGAAAAAGACCAGTCGGTTCTGAAAAGTGTCTTTGCGGCAAAAAAAAACTGAAGGAATGGGGCTCGAACAACCTGGGAAAGCGAAAGCCGTAACGGTTTGGCCTGTGACTCGCTTGTGAAAGGAGTTGTCAGGCCTAGCCAACTATTTGCAGGATTTTTGTGCTATGCGGGTCTCATGAAGTGTCCGCTTGATCTAGTAATTCCGAAACGTTTGTGGCTCCAACAAAATACTTTTTAAGCTACACGAAAAGCCTTCGACAGAGTTTTGTTTTGGCTTTGTCTCGTCTGACAAAGCCATTTAGTGTCAGTCGCGACGCTTTCGACGGTGGCATCGGTTCCTTATTACAGTTAATCGATGACTACGGCCATGAGCGAGTTGTGTCATTTTATTCCTAGCGGCTTATGCCGACCATTCTGTTCTGTTCAATGACTTACCTTCCATGAAGTGCGCACTGGTAGATCCTGAGTGCATCTTCTAAGTTCTAAGTCTTTGTGGTTTATTTAGATCATGCATATTTGAAGACGGCGATGAATAAACCTCACTGTTGATCCAAAAACGGTAAGGCAAATGTCATTCTTCGCGAAACATAGCTTCTGCATTAAATGCAAGCCCGACAACTTTGCTTGACGACGTCCATTGCGCTTTTCGATTATGAGTTGGCTCATATCAGCAGGGTTGATAACTTGATTGACTAGCGTATTTGTCGTATTATCAGCATAGCTTTTTGTTGAAATTTGCCCAAGCACATTTACGCACGAGCTCGATTTTTATCAATACTACCAAATTACGTTTTGATGAATGTTTTAGCACATGTACGGCAAAACGTTTATTTTCAATGGTAAGATTGAAGATAAAGAAAAGCTTTGGGATCGTCTGACTTGGAGAATAGGTAATGACTTGACATTTTACAACTCGCACACCGAGATGAAAATGCATTAAATTCTGATCTTTAGTGACTCTAACAGTTCCAAATAAGAAATTATTGAAGCAATTGAGCAAATAGCGAGCATACTTTGTAAAATTTCTCGGCCTCGACAGCGTTGCCAGTACAGGCCCCAGCTAGTTTTCGTTTGTCCAGCGTAAAAGGGATAGACTTTCATATCTATCTGCAACAGGCATTACGCAATAGCACGACAGAAATAAATAAAGGTGTGACTACTTAACGGCTCAATGATAGCGGCATATGCCATAGTTGATGTGGCCAAGCGAATGGAAATGGTGCAACCAGTTAAACAGGAACCGATAACAAGTCAAATGCGTGGACTCAAGATGCCTAAAACTTACTTTCATGCTTTGTTACAGCGTCTCGCTTGAGCAACAAAAATCTACAAAACAGACTTGAAATAGAATGACAAGGGGCGTCATTGTTATCTTCAGATATTGAGGTTGCCAGACGATGGCCATTGGATAAAATATAAAAATCAATGCACATAACATAGTCATAAAAGGCAGTACATTACATTGTAGTAACAACTATTAACCAACGTTTGCTTAATCGTACTTCCAGAGCTCCATAATGTACAAAACGACATCACCCGAAGCATACTGACAATAACGCAAGTAGTGGGGTGAGTTGGAGCAGCAAACGACTTGAGTCGAAGCTAAGCACTGCAGTAGGTTGTCTACGCTTTTCGAGCTTTTTCTTGAAGTGTGTAAGCGACGACACGAAGTGAACTATCCACTTGAACACGATTCTATTAAGCCTACAAAGGACATAATGTTAGAGAGCACGCGTCGAAGATGATCTGGTTTTGACTAGACAAGATCGTATCATTGAATCTATGCATACAAATATCAACAATTGCGCCATATCGACGACAACAAAAGCTAAGACGATGAAGGCGGCTTCCTTGATGCAAATGATTTCCTTACTATCATTTTTAATATAAATTCGCCTTACATAATAATGATGCAAAACTTTTCTCCGCAGCTTAGACAGCAAGGGTTCGCCGTACCACTTGCGGCACCTGCGGACCACCGTAGGTGCGCGTATTCCACCGTGATGGTGTGGAAGGCTCCTCCAACTCTTCCTTGTCTGGACAATTCTTTCGTCATGCAAACTACTTTTGGCTCGCCACCCCACGGTACAGGAGCAGCCGTTGTTGTGTCTGCAGCACTAAACACTGAGCCCTGCTTTGGTGCCAAGAAACCTTTGAATGCCGAAGCATTCATTTAGGAATTGTCTTGGTAAGTTTTGAATCACCCGGCCGACTGGCGGCTTTATTCGGTGCTTCGTCAATTATCAAACCTGGACCTGATCTATGCAATAAAAATCGTCTTTGAGTGGTCGAAAGACTACCCGTGACCGGGGAACGTTGAGTCTAGTACGTGCTGTTCCTATACATCGTTCGTATTAGTGAGAGCAATTCGCGTCAATTTCTATTCCGTCTTCATCGCAAATATTTTTCGGCGTAGGTAGCTTTTGCCGTACTTATTAATGAAGCGCAAGAATACCTAGTCCAGTATCTTGACTCAACCTTCCATATATATGCTTCTCGCATGGTGAGCACTATCCAGAGTGACCTTATACTCAAGACTCAATGTATTGTTCGAATATCTAATGCTAAGGTGATGAGGAAGCTTACATAGGCAGATTGTATGTAGCAGCGGTTAGCATCATTTAAAATAAATGTTCAATTTGCATATATGACATCATTTAGATTTGCTAAGGACACGTCAGCTGAAAAAGGCACGTTAAGAAAAAAGTATTGGTGCCCCGGATCCGTGGATACCCAAATAATGCGTCGCTTCTCATCCTCAACCATGTTGCAGCAGCGCGTACAGGTTCAATTGTCTCTCCTTTCCAAAGCACCCACCCCTCCTGCTGCACATGTCGTGTTTGTGCTCCCCTCGGCTGCCGCAGCGGGTCTCCAGAGATCGCTTCCATTCCCCGTGTCCGCCGCCGCTCTGCGCGACTTCAAAGCTAAACCTCAAGAGACACTTTATCTGTACCCAAGCACAGACGATGATGCTTGTAACAATCAACGCATTCTTCTCGTGGGGCTTGGAGATGCTGACAAGGTGACACCCAACGTCCTGCGTGATGCTACTCATGGAGCAATAAGTGAGCTTAGAAGCAAGTGCGTAAAAAACGCGGTGATGCAAGTGCCAAATCTTAACGATTGCACTTTAGACACTAAGCGTGTCGTAGAGCTGCTGTCCCAAGCTTCAATGCTTTCCAACTATCAGTTCGATCAGTACATAACGGACTTCACGGACGCCCACAAGTTGCGTCTGCCTCTCGAGCAGATTTACTTGGATGCATCAGTTGAATTTGAAAAGGTATTTCAAATGTGTTAATACTTTTTAAAGACTAAAAAGCTTACAGGTTTGGGTTGCTGTAGAATGTGGCCGAGCAGGCGACGGTGGGTGAAGAGACGATCTTTGCGCGCAATCTCGGTAAAGTAATATTTGACAAGCGTACAAGTCGTGCCTCAATGCTGACTCCTTGTACACGTTACTTACGTAGGCAACGAGCGCTCGCACATTGTGACCCCAGCATTTATGGAAGACGTAGCCCGTGCGTCGGCTGGTCTTCCCAACATGTCACTTCGTGTGCTGCACGAGGAAGATTTGAAGGAAGAAGGCATGAACATGTTTCTGAGTGTGGGCCAGGCGAGTGTTTGCCCTCCTCGTCTCGTCATTTTAGAGTATCATGGAAATGCCAACTCAGACAAGAAGATTGCGCTGGTCGGCAAAGGCATTACATTCGATACGGGCGGCTTGAATCTCAAGCCAACCGGCTCTATTGAGAACATGCACATGGACATGTGTGGTTCTGCTGCTGTGCTTGGAGCCGTCCGTGCTGCGTCACGCCAGAACCTTAAAGTGAACATTGTCTGCGCCCTGGCTTTAGCTGAGAACGCGATCGGATCTAAAGCCGTGAAGCCGCTGACGATTGTCAAGTCTCACAAAGGCATCACTGTAGAAAACAACAATACAGATGCTGAAGGTCGTTTGGTGCTTGGTGACGCGATGTCGTACGTTCAAAAGGAGTACAAGCCAGAAAAAGTCATTGATGTGGCCACACTGACTGGTGCGTGCATGGTCGCGCTGGGGGAGCACTGTGCTGGCTTGTTTTCCAACTCAGACGACTTGGCTAAAAAGCTAGAAACAGCAGGGACGGAATGCCACGAGCGCTGCTGGCGCCTACCAATACTTCCAGAGCACACGGCTGCTCTCAAAGGTTCGCAATCGGACTCTCGTAGCACTAGTCGTGCTCGCTACGGTGGGGCCTCTACCGCCGCCGCATTTCTTCAAAAGTTTGTTTACGAAGGCGTTGACTGGGCACATCTCGACATTGCTGGACCTTCGAACTATAGCTCGGCCAAGTCGTACTTCCCAAAAGGTGCCACGGGCTTCGGGGTTCAGCTCCTCTACACGTACCTAAAAGAGTTTGAACAGCTGTAGGGGTATTGTCGTTTCGATAGAGACCTTATTCCATCGATGCCAATAGAAATGACATGTGAAATGAAGGCTATGAATGGGTAAAGCTAATAATTATTCTTTGTACAAGTTCCAGACAATCACGCAGCCGTCGTCACCAACCGAGACAAGCTGGCGGTCGTCAGGACTGAATGCAAGATGACGAACGCTTCCAGAGTGACCTACGCCGTCCACGATTAATTGATTGGCTTTAGAGTCCCACAGCTTCACCAGTCGATCGTTTCCACTAGTGGCAAACACTTCCAAGTTATGTGCCACGGCAATACACGTGGCTTCTCCATCGTGTGCTTTTTGAATCACTGTCACGGGTGTATCGATGCGCAGATCCCAATACGATATACGCTTTTCCTGCCCAGCACTAAGAACCAGACTCTGATCAGAGGATAGCGCTACAGTGTTGATTCCACCCATGCGTTGGATGTGACTTAAAAGCTTACGCTCATTGCGTAGATCCCAGCAGATCATCCTTCGATCTCTACTGCACGAAATGACGTGCAGATCGTCACGATACAAGGCTAGGCTCGTAACTGGCATAGTGTGCTCTATCAGGTGAGAAATGAGGCTTCGCTTGCGAACATCCCACACGCGTACTTCGCCTCCAACACCTGCTGACACGATGAAGCGCTGATTGTGACTTAAAACAAGCGCTGTGACCCCACCAATGTGTGCATTATCAATGGACCATGCAAATGCACCATATTCACTACTGTGGGATCGAATGCATCCATCGGTCCAGCCGGACAAAAGCACGTCTAGAGAAAAATAAAGAGATGTGGGAGCACCAGCATTGCCGACAAAGCAGCGGGTAGTTACAGTATAGTTGGAAGCATCCCATATGCGAATAGTGCAGTCTCGAGAGATAGTGGCGAATCGATCGGACGCGTCCACGGTATATGCTATCTGCACGACAGCGTTCGAGTGGTTCTCGGACAACAATTGAGGCAGCAGACTGTGGTGAGAGGACCCAGATCCAAGACGCACTAGAAAGACACTTCCAGCCTGTGTACCAACGACGGCTTCATTCTGAGCACCATTAAGCGATAGCCCCACGACCCCACTGTCAAGTGCAACGTGGCAAGTATCAACAAAGTCGTGTCCAAAATGCACAACGTTTCCATCACCACCACCCACAAGAAGTCCTCCGTCATAAAACACGATGGAGGAGACACCACATGAACAAGCTGGGACCACGCTGATAAGCTGTCGAGTGTTCACATTCACAATACAAAAGTCGCCGCTCGAACTACCCGCCACTAGAGCCTTGCAGTCAGGAGAATAGTGTACGCATGTATAATCACGAACGAGGTTCTGTTCAATTTTGTGCTGCGTAAGTTCCCCTGTGACTGGATTAAGCCCCCAAAGCTGCAGCAAACGATGCCCGACGGTTGCAAACTGATAATTGGCTGTGTCACGTCGCTTGACGTCGCAAACCATACCTCCAAATGCGACGGCAGTGACGATGTTTGACATTTTCTGGTGCGTCGCGCAGATGTTGCCAGTCATGACGTCCCAAACGTACAGTCGTGGCCCATCCTCTGACACACCCACAGAGCAAAGCAGTCGCTCGTCATGCGAGAAGGCAAGTGCAGCGATACCTGCATCATGTTCTGACAGTCTAAAAACAAGTCTCCGAGTCGAATAATCCCATACGAGGATATCTGCTCGCTTGCCACGCTCACCCGAAGCCAACCTTCGTCCAGAAGGCGATATTGCGATGCAAGAGACATTTTCCTGATGACCGCGCAGGAGCACTTGACTATGTGCGTCGTGAAACGTTGTAAGCAGAATCGATCCGCCAGCAGGATAGACGTAGTCTCGACCTGACGGATGATAGTGAATTGAGTTTGGTACTGCATAAAAGCCGATGATGTGCTCCAACTCAAGCGATGTGGAATGATTTGGCTGCTTTTCGAACGAATGAAGTGGCTCACTTGCGGTCAAAGCGAAACTTTTTGAGCGAGGCTTGCCATTCATGACAGAATCACCTTCATAGCCACTTGCATTATTGTCGCGGGCGTGCTGCATTCTGAAAAGAAGATCGATTGATGCAGTATTCGAAGGATTGTAAAGCAGTAACCACTACGTTTCTAATATTTTTAATGGAAACGAAATCGAATGTTTGATTAATTTAGATTCCATCAGCAAAAACGGATTTATTGTACTTGTGGATATACATTAGTCCAAAATCCTTTTGAGCTTTTGCTTCGAACGCACTGGACCGCAAAATTTTGGTTGAGTAACCTTGATTTCACGCCTTCCGACACATTTCACCAAAATTTTGCCTGTCACGGACAATTTGAAGTTCTACAGTGCAAGTCGCGGCATCGAGACCGGGAGGCATAATGTGGATTTGTAGTCGTGGCTAAAGAGGCTTTTAAGTTAACATTTTGCCTTAGTCTTGTTTTTTAACGCGTCGCTGTTTGACACGAGCTGCTATAACATAGTTCAGTGCAGTCATTGGAAGGCAAGTTCTAAGAAGACTGGATACTCGTCTGATAAGGTTATTGGGCTATTTTTTGGAAGAGAAAATAAATTTTGAACTTACATGGAAATTATTTCAACTGATGCGGGCACTCAATAACCGTAGCATTTTTTGTTTGAGGCTATCCAAGCAACAAACAGACAATGCTATATTTCTGCTACACACTAGTAATTTGGACTGATGTACGAAGCATACATGTTATATTCGAGACCCAACATGCCGAGTCACTATCAATGTTAAAACAACCCCCAAAAATTAAATTTACTAAAAACTTGTAAATTTCGATCATAATGGTAATCAAAGCTCCTTCTGAACGCGCAACTCACAATCGAGAAAGTATCCCGATTTGTGTAAATACGTCCGCGGCAGCTCGATTGAGCGCATTTGCGCCGTGACCTACAAGATCAGCAATTGTTAGCACGAAAATGGTTGTCAAGTAATTGCGAGCCGTACCCGATTCGAGAATCGTTCAAAGTCGTCCTCCGTCATAGGCCCGTACAAAAGACTCCATTTTCCATTGACGAGTACAAAGTAGTAGCGTTCATTCTCGCCGTGCTCGTACCAACCTTCTTCACCTTGAACTGTGCCAGGGCAAGCGTTCAAGATGCCACTCGAGTTCGAACTATTGTGCGACTTTTTATTTCCACCGCCTAAGAAGGACCGCATCTTGTCTCCTATTTGCTTACCGAGTCCTGGCTTATTTTGCTTGCTCAAAGGTATAGCACTTGAAGAACTCTGAAATTCGTCATCCTTTCGACGCGACGATGCAACAACCGTCGACAAAGTTTCACTACGTTCCTTTCCTTCTTTGTCCCCTTTCTCTCGATTAAGCTCCTCCTTTTTACTCGAAATTATAGTTTCTTTCGTACCATATACATCTCCCTTGGCTTCCATCTCAAGCTGACTCACTCCTTTCTCAACTCTTTCTAATGCTTCCGTCAAATTTTTCTTTTCAGCCTTTCGAGCTACGCGAGTCCCCTCTTCAAGTTCCAGCTCAACGTTCTTTTTATCACGGCAATGTTTGCTACGTCTGGCACGAATTTTGTAATCACTGTCATTCTCATCATCGTCATCACTAGAGGTGCGTCGATGTCTGTGATGATGACGGCGACGTCTTCGTCTGTTGCTTTCAGCCGAATCGTCAGACGATGAAGATTCGAATTCGCTATGACGATGGCGGCCGTGTCGACCACTACGTTTTCCCCCATTGCTTCCACTTGACTCACTACTGGTAAAACCATGATGCCGCTTTTTTCTCGAATGTTTGCTTTTACTATAAGAACGATCCGTATCTGCCGGAGCAGCTCGAGACCGTGCACTTAAGTGCCCTTCCTCCGCCTTGTCTCGATATAAAACGTCTTCCACATCAGACTCTCGATTCCGTCGGGGTTTTTTCTTTCGCTTGCGTGGTCTCTCGTCAGCCACGGCAACTGCTGTATGAGTCTCAACGGCCAAGTGTGAATCTTGCTTTTCCTTTCGACGCTTCTCTTTTTGCCGCTGCTTCTTGTGTTGTTTCTCGACAGCTTGTTGAGCTTCTTCATTCGTTCTGTTCCGAAGTGTGGTGCAACTCTCGAATTCTGTGCCAGAGTCGAGAAATTCCAAGTAAGACGAAGGTATATAACCTATTTCAACTCCTGCTTCGCATTTAAGGTATCCTGTACGCTTGACTGAAAGTACTTTGACGATATCTCCCGCACGTAACGACAACTCTTCCTCTCCGGAAGCTTTTCGATCTCGCAAAACACGAGCCATTGTCATCCCATCCTCATCACTAGCAGTCTTTGAAACAACAGCGCATCTTGTCTTAATAGCCGCACGACCTGATGCTAGTGGTGACGCACGCGCTGTTCCACTGCCTGACTCGGTGTTATCAACGTATGTGACTCCCACCCGAGTGTCAGTGCTCGAGTCAAAAGGCATGTTCGCGTAGGAATCAATCGAGTCATTCGTCAAGCTGTTAACCTGACGCACCGCCTGCTTTGGCTTGGTGATGAGCGCTGGCAACATGACCCGTTGCACGTTTTTAATAATTACCACACTGCGGTGCCGTGTCAAACGATCTCCCCAGCAAAGAAGAAGCAAATGCTGCCTCGAGACCGCGGGCTGTTGTCACGAAAATAATCTGTAGATTGCGCTTCTAAATCTGTCCGTGCCAAGACAGCGGTTAAACTTAGGCTCATGTAGCTCATGTAGCTCATGTCATAAATTTCTTCATTTCGATAGTCCCTCGAATTAAGGGCTTGTGACCCATTAAATTATGGGTGGTCAAAAGTAATGGTAGACATCTCGCAAAATGGACCTGCGACTGGGAAGGTAGCGTCCTCGTCACTGTATCGCGCGTTATGTGTACCCTCTGGTAACGTCGTTGCAATTGGAATGCAGACGACCTCGTCCTTGAATTGCGCCGGTATGACGCTTTTTCGCGTATTTCAAGGTAATGTGGAGGTGTTGGGGTTTCGTCCGCCTCTGGGCGTGTATTTCTCGCTACATTCACCTAAATGGAATAATTTATTGATGATTGAAAGCCGACCGGGTAATGAAGAGACTCAGGCGCCTTTTGGCCCTACAAATGCGAATCTGCTGCAAAGTATGGAGCCAAATCTGCCTGCGGAAGCTGTGAACGAGGACGAAGAGATCGCTGCAGACAAACTTGCCATGCGACTTGCTCCCGAATATCCCGTCGTGTTAGTGCTTAGAGCCATTCCTGTCACGTACGGCAACGTTACGAGTTTTTATGAGAATACGAGGCCAGAAGAGCTGCCAGCGGTACTGCCAGGGTTGAAGATAATTGTCTCGAAATCACATCAGAATGTGTTGAGTGATATTACTGGAGGTTTCGACTGCACAAGTACTCCATCGGTAGGGACGAACTTGCTGTATCATGATTGGAAGTCACCGGAGCGAGTACTGGCTGAGCTTATGGTTATTGACTCCTGCAAGACTATAAATATTACGGAGCCTTGGCAAGCTACGGTGGACAAACTTAAAGCGAGTCTGCTGGCAGATAGGAACACAGCACCGGAGAAGATTGTCGTATGTGGTGGGAAGGGCGTGGGAAAGTCTACATTTTGCAGGTATTTGGTCAACACATTGCTATCAAAGTTTAGGACAGTAGCTTTCTTGGACACAGACGTGGGCCAGAGCGAGCTTACTCCTTCGGGTCTTGTGGCGCTTCATGCTTTGACGACTCCACTGCTTGGACCGGGATTCTCACACATGAAGAACCCAATTAGGTCGTTTTTCTGTGGTAATACAAATCCAGGCAATGATCCCTTGTATTTTATGAAAGCAATTAAGAGCTTGCTGCGCTTGTACGAGACAAGATGGTCCAGTCAAGCGAGTGGTAAATCTGGAAGCACAAACTCTAGTGACCGACAATGTGTGCCACTGGTGATTAACACTGACGGATGGATCAAGAGTATGGGGCACGACTTGCTCTGCAACGTCATTCAGGACACAAACCCTGACCACGTTGTGCAGCTCATCGCCGCAACGAAGAATAAACAATTTGATGTCCCGACAGACGGCAAGTGGCACATCCACGCTGTCCCGCCTTGGGATCCTATTGGCTTAACGCAACTACCGCGAAGCTCAAAAGAACTGCGAATATATCGTTTCTACTCGTACTTTCTGTCTCGGATTCGATGTGATCTTCCGCGGTCAAAGCTGCAGAACCTCCAAGTGCTGTCAGAGAAAAATCGCATCGACAGTGAAATCTATTGTGCGTATGCTCAACTCCCACCCTTCGCCGTGTCGTTTGACTGTGTGGATGTTGCCTTTGCGGGTTCCTCTGTAGCTCCGAGCCAGCTTTTGTTTTCGCTTAATGCCTCAGTCGTGGGTCTTTGTGTAAATCCCAATCACATACCCGCTAAACAAGACAAGTGTGAGCCGCGTGAGGGACCACCTCGCATCGTGTTACAACCGGTTCACGCTCCGTGTCTCGGCATTGGAATAATTCGCGCTGTTGATGCCGAGAAACGCAAGCTCTTTCTTCTGAGCCCACTGCCTCTGTCGGTATTGAAGTGTGTTAATCTCTTAGTACGCAGCAGCTTGCCACTTGACAGCATCATGTTGTCTGCACAGGAAGTTGCTCAAACTCCGTACGTAGTCACCGATGTTGTTGCCTCGGATGGCACGGGATCTGCTGCCATGCAAAGTCGCAACAACCTCAAGCGAAAGCGTGATAGCAAGTAAACAAGATAGCAATTTTAAACCGATATGATCTTTAAACCTTTCCGGAATTAATACTTTGTAACTACGTAGATATGTTTTATTCGCTGATGACGCAAATTTCATCGTGTTTGGCATCTCGGTAGCGTATATGACACTCGTCCATGTCCATCGCTTGCTGTTGCCACGTATCCAAAAAGTGCGCAAGCTTTTGTCGTTCTTGCCACCATTGCAATATGGTTCGAAGTTGTCGCCATTTTGAAGAAGAGGGCTTCCTGACCTTTGACCAACGTGGTCTTTCGAGAGTGAGGCTTTTTACATGTTGCGAACTTGAGTTTGCTGTACTATTGAACACGGACGGCCAGGAAGAATCGGTGCATACGAGCACCCACAGCAGAATTGCCACACTCACTACTATCGCAACGCTAGTCATTGATGATACAATTCACGAAAGCTGAATTAAAAGATCGGGCCGACGGTTCATTCGCAGAGTACACTTTAAAAAGCAAGGCTATCCACCTTTGTAGTGAAATTGACCCAAGCTACGACAATCTACTGAAGTCTTCTACTTTCGTAAGGAAAAATCTATGTCTGCTGCCTCAGCGTGGGGTGTCGCAATGGCGCCCATATGATAGTCGCCGCACGAGACCCTGTCAAGATATCACATCAAACCAGTAAGTTACTACATCAGCATCGACTAACCAGGAACGTACGAGGTAATCTGAACGTCAGCTAGCGCCTGGATCTGCACCGGTTGCAACTGGTTCTTACGGTCACCATGGCCCAAACAATTGGAGCCACCCTTGCCGAATGTGAAAACTTTACCGTTGTCAGTCAACGCCACTGTATATTGACGTCCACAAGCCACTTGTACTATTTTGTGCTCGTTTACGGCCGTCATTTCGTGTGGTTCAATCCAGATCTTAGCTCCCCACATATACAACCGTCCGTCCTCTGTCACAGCCGCAGCGTGATCGTAGCCAGCCGCAATCTGCTGTACAGTGAGACCGTTAAAAGCTTCGACCAGCACAGGAATCGACTCGATATTGTATACATCCATTGCCAAACCACCGCCGATACCCAATTGGTTATCTGCAACTCAGGCATTGAACATAATCAGCCACTATGACCCCTATAAGTGTAAAGTCACATCGACGTACGGCTATTGCCTCCCCAGCTATAGAGCTCGCCCTTATCCGTCAAAGCAAAAGAAAAGTCCCGTCCAGCGGCAATTGATACAATGTTATCCTTGGAAAAAAATTCGATTGGCTCGGGCACTTCGCACGTGTCTGACTCGCCGTTGCCCAGACGTCCGTACTCGCCATTGCCCCAAGCCCAGATCTCACCATCTTTTGTAAGCGCGACCGTATGAAATTCACTACACTCGACTGTTGCCATGGGTACACCCTGATCCACCAATGTCTTAAGTAATCGCGGCGTAGGCTCATCCTTTCCACCAGCGTGGCCAAGACCACCAGCCCCCTTCATAGTGGAGCCTCCCCAACCCCACGAGTACATCTTGCCGTCTTCATCCACGGCCGCAGTAAAATAGTCACCGCACGAAACGTCGACAATTTTAATGCCTTGAAGTGCTTCTACCTCACGCGGTAGCGTCTCCATTTCGCTGCTTTCGTTAAGGCCCAACTTGCTGTACTCGTTGCTCCCCCATACGTAAAGTTTACCGTTCTCATCAACTGTACGTAGCAACAACTTCTGTCAAAAAAACAATTACCATAATGAAGACAAAGACGGAGCACTTGATACGCACTGGCAGCGCTGTGGCTTGCACCGAAATCGATGCAGGTAATGGCTTTTCCCTCCAAAGCCTCAACAAGTTTGGGTGTCAACTCTTCATACGCATTGCGTATACCTGACTTAACTACCGGTCCATGGCCTAGCTGGCCCAGCGTTCCATTGCCCCATGTGTACACTATATTTACGCAGAAAATCATAGAACGTTAGATGAGGCGACATAGCGCTTAGATTTGATCACAAACCGCTGGATTGTGTTGTGTAGGAGAAGCTTGGTTGTACAGTACAGATTGTTTTGAATTTGACAGCCATGGAACGTCGCCCCGCCGCGCGGATAGAGGCGCGCAAGACCTGCACCATGACGATCGATGTGTGGCGACGTGATATACCTCAGTGCTACACCAGCACATCAAAGCTGAGCACTAATTTTATAAAATATTACTTTTTACGCATACTAAAATTGTTAATACCGTTGATTAGCGATGTAAATTGGGAAATTGTCTTATTCTTCGCATTAAACAATAGTTTTACTACGCGTTTATGTTGAGAAGATGGAAAAAACCGAAATGAATATATTTTTATAGACCAATGAACGGCTACCATATTTAATTACTACTTGTAAATACTGTGACGCCATCCGCCTGTTCAACATACATTCAGCGGTGTGATTTTAACACTCCCACTCACCGCTAATGTTGAGTATGCTTTGTCGCTGACTTGGTCTTGATGCCGGTTGCCTCTCGCAG
>RCHQ01000430.1:0-21100 GCA_003676415.1 Plasmopara muralis
GGTGTCGGTGCCGGTGTCGGACTTGGTGTCGGTGCTGATGTCGGACTTGGTGTCGGTGCTGGTGTCGTTGCTGGTCTCAAAGCTGCTGCAGATCTCGGTCTGGATGCTGGTCTTGGTGCTGGAGCTGGACTAGGTGCTGACGCCGTTCTTGCAGTTGGCACCGATGTTGGTGCAGGAGTCGGTCTTGGTGCTGGCATAGGTCTAGATGTTGGCGCCGGCGTTGATGTGAATGCTGGCGTTGGTCCGCGTCGTCTGCGCACAATTTTTTAAGCTAATGCTGCCTAGATGATAATGAAGAGCATTTTTGCTTGCGAATACACAAACATTTCCTTTTAGCTTTACGTTGGCATATTTCATTATGATAATGTGATACGGCGGCCTGCAGCACAACATCACAATCGTAATCACAATCCTCATAGCTTGTGTCGTAGCTCGCTGTCCATCATCACAACAGCAGCTGCGTGAGATTGTTGTGCGTGCCACACTTTATCCACAAAGTTGCATTCGCCACGCAGCACAAGCGCCACTTTACATAACGGAAGTGTTGTTTGCTTAGTGATCATCATAGATCTGTGACCCATAAGTTTTGTGCATTTGAAGGATTACAATGTTTGTTATGCAGTCCCAGACAATCATGCTACAGCCTATAGAAAGCCTCGCAGTTTATACTAAGTCATGGCTTCAAGTCAGTGGAGACGCCCGAAAAAAATATTTAAGCTTGCCAGAAAACTATTTAAATTACATGGATGGGATTAAACAGCCACTATTTCATTAATTTTACTACGCTCTTATGTATACTGCTTGGGAAGAATTACGTTGTGTAAAGTTAGTTCTACAAGTAATGTAAGAGGGCAACAACGATGCGATGTTCAACCCTAGTGATAAATTTACCCGAGCTAAAGGCGATCAGATACTTAACTATTGCGCCGGTCCGATTTCGAAATTCTGTACTTTAGAAGACTTCCGGCTTTGGTAACTTACTTTGCGTACCGATTTCGAACTTTTAAACAGCCAGATTGCACGTCGCTCGCTGTAACGCCGACTCTACATTTTGCCGGAATGACATTGAAGTTAATTGTTGGTTTTTCCATAAATTGGAATGACAATTACAATATTGGCTGTGTTCAAGACATTTGAGCACATGGTTGTAAGAAATCAATAAATTGAACGTGTTCTCTTCAGGCCAAACAAAGCTGTAAATGCAATGCTACATTCGTGACAGGTGCGGGGGCAGCAAGGCTACCTGGCGCGTCCGTCACTTACATAACGGCAGGAAGGTCATTTTCGCCTGGATGATGGTGCGATATGATTTCAAATACACGCGCCACCTTTATTTCGTCACGTGCTTGAAGCACCCTGATTACGAAAGCTTTGAAAAGCTCACATCAACCAGCATAACAAATAACGTACGCCAACGTTTGCTTCCATTCTTATCCCACGAATGTAAGCCAGTCGCCAACCTGTATACGACTTTTGACTGACTACACGCGTCAGCGAACAAACAATGGGAGGTAAAATGTGCTTTGCTCATAGTGCTGGCGATTGGCGAGACGTGAGTAGATGATACCTTAAGCTCGCAATTGATTTGACTTTCTTTGACGGTTTCTCAATTGTTTTACACCCCATGAATAGAAAAAGAGTGATACTACGTATAAGTAAAATTTACGCTTGCCAGACATCAATGTGATGCGTTGTTCTGGCAAGAGTTTTGGTACAACAGCTGGGTCATCGAACAAGTTTGGGCTCCAACAAAGCTAGCGAAAGTGCATTGCGTGGCTGTATCATGTAAAAAAAAGGGTAGATATGTCTACATTGTTTGACTAAGGCTTAACAACCAGCGACCTAGTGTGCCTTCTAAGTGAGGCACGGACCGACCCTGTGGCTCGAGCGGTTAGCCGTTCGACCCAAGACCGGGAGGTACCTGGTTCTATACCCATAGGATCCGAATTAAGGCAGCCGGAGATAGGTCACTCAAGTGAACGAGCCATCACACCCGAGTGTGTGACTGCCCTACCAACTCGCGCCCGGTTGGGTAATAGAAGGGGTGGGTGGGAAACACCCCACTCACCGAAAAAGTCGGAACCCGGGCCCAATATGGGTCGGATTGCTTTCAGCATCCTGCGATAGAGACAGCTTAGTCCTAATGCGTGGGTTCCGGTAGCTTAAAACTCTAAGATGAGGCACGGGCATGGGCGTAAGTTCTGTATCATGAGACTCGTCGGATGTCAGAGTTTCAAGTGATTTTCTTAGAATACTTTGTTTGTGAAGATGAGATAAGCCATTCCATAAATTTTTGGCAAAAGGAGATTTGATGACGACACGCACCCAGCCCGTATAATACTTATAGGCATACGGATTTATATTTGATGTATATGTAGAATAATATTATAGTAGAAAAACCAATAGATAGTATAGTATCTCCGACGTCGATCCCGAACAGTTCTTCACCGAAAGTTTCCAGTTTCTCCTCCGCGCTTTTTTTCTGAAAGAAATTGTATGCTCCCATCACATCTATTACGTCAACTTTACGTGCACACCGGTGTATTGTCTACCTACATCCTCGCACAGGTTTCACTGTGGTGAGAATAAACGATCCTTATCTGTTGGAGTTCGCACTGTTCAAAAGACTTGCTGGCTTTTTTAAACCTGAGAAGACGGCTTTAGTTACAACCCTCCCTCGAACTTATCAGCTTGCAGCTTATACTGTGGCGCTCAGGTCAGTGAAGCTAAGACTTTTAGCATTTAGATAGACCGTAAGCAGGGCTCTCTAATTTGGATCAAGATGTAAGCAATAAACCGCACGCGGTATTTGTACTCTCTTATCTGGAAGGCGACTTAATGGATTGGCACTTACGCGTTAATCGCTTCATTTGAGTGTTTAAGACATAAACTAAAACAGTTGATATTCTTCCGCAAGCATGATGGGATTTGAACTTCATGCATACACAAAAAAGTTGAGAGATCGACACTCGACAATTTCTAGTGCCGAAGCACCTACCATCAAACATGTCTAGGTGAGTGGGCGAATGAACGGTCTGAGAGAAGTCCCAACTCGCTCCCCCCTCTTTAAATTGTAGGCAGTGATGATGGAAGGAACGAAGCAAATATCTCATCAAAGCGGTAAAGCCTTAATCAGTATCATAACTTCGAAATGGCAACTCGACATCCTCTTGGACTTGGGAGGCGGAGATGACAATGTGCTGACAATATCCAGCATCTAGTACCGTCTTTCTAGCCAGTCGAGCCAAAGTCGACATCTTTCTACGGCTCTTTTTAAGAACATCAGTCAACCTATTTTATCTGACGCCTATCGTTTGCCGGTGTGCGAAGTCTTTCGACGGCGACTTCATTCTACGCGCGAGTTTCTACCGAGACGATTTTCATACTCTCGTACACCTGCATGCAAAATTGGCTATCCACCGATATAAAAATCTCCTTCAAGAGCTCTCAATCTCTTAAAATCTAAGTTTGCATGGTATGTTCTAGCACATATTATGTCGTCTTTTGTAGAGCAACTTGTGACGGATGGATCCCTGTCTTTGAAGGCGCGGCGTCTTTCAGCGACCTATCATAACATTTAGCGAGACGAATATTTACTTCGTCGGACCGTTGAACACAGACTCGGATTAAATGCCAAATATTTCCGCAAAAAAAGCAGCGGGTGGCGCTTTTCTTGACAGCAGTGATGTTAAATAGACTCAGTTTTTAGTCAGCGAGTTTAATGACACCACTATATTCAATATGAATAAGTATAACTTGAATTTTAGGCATGCCTTCCGAAATTGACCAGTGACATAACACATTAGAACTAGCATTTCGATTCTACGCATGTAGGTTTACAAATCCAAAACAAGTATAGGGGGGTCGAAGCTTTTGACGTCTCTTAAATGGTAGACGCGGTTCTGAACCTTTTTAGCGCTAGAACATCTTCAACTGGATGAAACGGTTACCGGAGACATTAGGAATGGCACTTTATTGCGGTTTGCATATTTTGCCAGCGGGTAACATAGCGCAAACAACTGTGGAAACAAAAGCTAATTAAGTGTGTAAATTTTGCCTGCAAGACACAGCGGTTAATAAATGGACCAGTGACCACGAGTAGTAAAGCCTGAACAGTATAAAGGCGAGTCACCGTGTACAGCACAATGCTACGGTCTCTAATACCATCAAGTAGATCCGTGTGGAGTCTGAGGCACCGACAGGAGAGAGATAGGCAGCTGCACACGTGAAAAGCAAATAATATTTATAGCGGTTTACACAGCTCCACAGGTGTAAAAGTAACACCAAAGATCGTGTAACATATAGACGATAAGCCGAAAGGTATGCGTAAAGAAATCGATTTCCGGGTGACCCCTGGCTGACAAAACACGTATTACATGGATATGTCGTGTTATGGCAGGTGTACTCTAATTAAAGGCATGTCACAATAACTGAACATCAAAGTTACCAACGTGTCTATATTCTTGGCTGAGTTATAAGCCAAAACATTTTCAAAGAGCTCTTAAATATGATTGCCCCTTAATTGAGAGCATTGAATCATCCTTCAATGATTTTTGGATATACCTTAAAGGTAATTTACGTTGCTCTTTGGGTCAAAGTCCGCGGATGTACCTTAGTGTTCGCTGTATATTTTATTAGAGGAATACTAAGATGTGGTGTACTCGAAATCACCATCACATCTTTTCTTGAGAGGAAGAATTGAGCACGAAATTGACACGTCGCTAGGCACCACTAAAGCATTGTGAGCTTATTGACTGCTTTCTTTGCTAGAAAGACAAACACAACATGGTGTGATAGTAAAAAGTTATGCACTCGTCATCGACCTTCTGTATTCTACTTTTGTATGGGAAGCGGCATTTAAAGAGTGTGGCAGAAAATACTCCCACGTATTTCAAGAAAGAGAGGTGAAAACTAGTAACATGACCGCAGAATTGGTAGAGGAAAACTAAAATGTCCAAATTGAAAGTCAGATATTCCCTGTTTGGAAATTAGCTTGCCTACAGGAATGGTAAGTGATGCAACAAACGCCTTGAAGGTCTTCAGCGACGTTTAAACGCTTCGTCACATAACACCAGACTTTAGATAGACTTTTTCTGGAAACAATTTGACAATATGATCATTTATTACGCTCCAAAAGAGCAAAACTGACTCAATTTACCCACCTGGGGCAGTTTTTGTCTTAATGAGAATCAAGCATTTTATATTAACATTGTCGGATGTGTGGCTGTGGCAGAGTGGATAAAAAGCTATAATGCTATGTAATCACACGAAAAGGTGATAGCCGTCTTGATTGGATCTGCGCCACACTCCAAATAGAATCTGCAAAAGTGCAATAGCCTAGCCAGATTTTTGCACAAGTACAGTGCTGACTGTGCACGTCTCGCAAAGCCTCTGTTTATTTCCTTTAGAAAGTGCAGGAAGATGTGCAGGAAGAGACAGCACCATGATATCTTCAAAAGCTTCGAGAAATGCTTTATTTGAAACAGTTTAGGCTTTGCTAGGCGAGACGAACCACTCGGTTTTTTGCAACGCTACAGAACTGTGCTGTATTGCAACTCATAATCAGCTTTGGTCCGTCGGACGGAGTTATTTTGTCCATAACGAGAAACCGTTTACCATCCAATATGCACTGGTCGAATTAATGGTTGAATATATAGAGCTAAACCTCTCAGTGGTCGTCTGTAACCATGTATTCCTAAAGTAGGCGATTGGAACCTCCTACTAGTTCCGAAAGATGATGCCATTCTTTGCGAGATTTTTTATATGTGCTGAATACAATCCTGGCAAAACGTGCTTTGCGACGCGCTGTCGCACAGTCCTTTTTACAAGCCAGGCTACTTGAGCCCGTGTGTGCCACATTAGTTGATAATTTACATTAACAAGGGCATTTTAAGTGCTATAAAGTCAGCAAAAACATTTTGCTTGGTTGAATGAGCAATACTTCTTTTTTATTGCATTTTAGTACGAAGTACTATGATTGATAGTGGCTAAAAGATATTTACCCCCAGGAAGCTGTAAAAAAAATTCAAAGTGTAATTCACAAAAGAGCTATAGATTAAATTATGGTGTTAAGACTAGTGATGTATCTTTTGGTCAGTCAGGAATCAATTTGTGACTTGTATTGGTCATAAAAATCAAACGAAGTCCCAGTTTTGAGCTCACACTTTCGTTGAGCAAAATGCTATGGAAGCCTTGCTGCACCTTGTGGCGCTTGTAGCTATTCCAAACCTAAACCGCTAAGGCTGACTCTCTGTAAGAATGGAGCAGTATGCTCATTCGCGCAAGGGCATGCAAGACCAGCAGAAATAATTGACAATACCGTATGGCCCCAGAGGAAGGTCAGCGTCATAAAAATGAAGCACAAGGACCGACGCAATCAGTGCGCGTCGAAACGCGCTTCCAAAATGATCTGCTAAAGATTTCTTCGCTAAACAAGAATCAGTCGTCTGTGTCAACAGCGCTGGCGCCTATGGTGTATGTATCGTCCAAACCGGTCTTTCTCAGGGCGAATGTGAAGGCCTTAAGAGAATGGCAATTATTATTTTTTGCTTTGAATCTGAAAGCAGGCATTATTGGTTTTACTGTCTTTGCAAGTTTTTTCAAGCTTTAATGTCTACGTGGTTTCGAGCAGAGGAATAGAGACTGGCTTTGACGATCTCGAATCGTGGTAGTAGAGCACACAACTCAGCGGTTACATGCACTCAATCGATTCAGTCAGTGTTTTCCACTAAAGCAAGCTTAATCGTCAGCTGACGTAATTCTCTTTGCCACTCAACTATGCGTAAAGTTTGTGGTCACGGTACCTTGCAACGTGCCAGAGTAAGGATGATTTAGTGAATACTGGTCGGAAGCTAAGAGCTCTGCTGGCTAGGTTTTCAAGCAACTCTTTTCTTAAGAAAGTGGCAGTCTCTGTCTGTATAAACGAACTCTGCAAGGGTACGGCCTGGTAGGAGATGCTCGTTTTTTATTCTAAGAAAGCCGCAAAAGTGGGAGTGAATGCCGAGCTTGAATTTTGACACCATAGTTAGAGAGGCTTGCATAGCCAAAACTCATCGAATGATAAGGTTCGCAACAATCACCGCTACGTTAATGTCAAGGACGTAGACCTCGAAGGTGTGGGTCACCGTATGGGTATGAGTCCATGCTCTATCTGTAGTGATGCCCGCCAATTGCTGTAGGGATGCATCCGCTTCAAGCGGAATGTTCAGGGAGCAAAAACTTTTACTCTTGCTGCAAGACAGCACAGCAGGTTCAAGATACTTTTGGCTGTGGTCAGCACTTCTAGCGGTTGCTCTCGGAGTGTTTCATGCCTGAAGGGGTTTTTATCGCGGCTGCGATATAAGTCGGATGCTAGACAATTACTTAGGCCCCCAGGGCAACAGCACAAATATTTTCAGTTGACGATTTTGTTCATAGTCATACAGAGAACGAAAGAACGGACTTGGAAGTTCACAGTGACCACTTGCGATCAGCGTTCGAGCACTTGCGCAAAATTTCCACTAATGCAACGTAGGCGCCTTCGGCGCTAATTCTTCGCTCTTTTTAATCATTATTGAAGCGGCCCTCGGTCAAATCTCGCTAACATCAAGGTCATTGTATTTTGGGCCATTTTTTCGAGCCCGAAAAGTTCAAATTTTTGCTTTGCCAAGCAAATTACACCATATCCTTGTGTCTTAGTGGATGTCTCCAAAACGCCTCCGGCAAATATTAAATATTCATAACACAAAATCGGATTTGTCTTCGGACCATTGGGTGAAACGATATGCACGCGTCTTTTGTGTTGATGAAGTAGAAGGCTCTTCCAACAGGTTCCGTACCGCATTGATTTTAAAGATTCAGCTTTACGCAGAAAAATTTACATTGCAAGTAAGCGATATCGAAGAAGAACCCACTTAAGTCTTATTGAGCTTTTTGTACAAATATGCCTTTGAATGGCTGACGAGCTAGCGGACAAATTTGAGCCAAGAGATAAGGCTTTTTTGGACAATATTTTTTACTTTGCGGTCTTAGCAGGTATATAGATAAGCGAGTGTTTTACAAAGCGTCTGCGGCAATCTCCGTCATTTTCAACCTACAAATAAAGATATGCAAAGGGAAAGGCTATTCCACAGTCTTCCATTCCTTATCACCCTTAATTCTACATCATTACAAGTTAAATAAAAATTAGCAAACATTTAGTTATGCTTAGTTGCTTAAGCAGGGGTATGTAAGGGCGGGAAAATCAGAATACAAGTCTAACACCAAGACGTTCACCTGAGGAGTAGGGTATTTTTGACATCAAATTTTAGCCTTAGGCTCGTTTGCGTCCTAAGCAGACAAAAAGCTAAGCATTTGTTTCTCAAAGCTTCTACACCTTTCCTAATTTCACAAATGCGGATGTGTCTTCAGACATTAAAGACAGGAAATCGATAAACAAGCACCTTTTGCCTTGGTAAAGTGGAATGCTTTACCGCAGCTATTCTTGCCCAGTTGGCATGCAAAAAATCGTTTTTTGCGCCCCAAAACGCTACGTTATTGCAAAGTGATGTCGAATAAAGAAAGTAATAGTAATTAACTGTGCTTTATCGAGCACACATTCCTTCGTATGGCCGTCAAGTCTGAATCCAAGTCTAACATCTTTAAAGTCCACCCAAAACATGAGACGGTTTTTGACAACAATGTCGAAAGCCTTAAGCTTTTTTGCAATTTCGAAGGGTAAGGTGCTAGGGGATTGTTTGTTGGAACCCCTGAGACAATTTATATCGTTTAATATCTCGAAGATGGAGGGGGGTTTCCGGACCATTAGGTGAGGCAGAGCGACAGTAGAAGTCTTGTCTGAAACCTTCTTTGCCTAACTAACTTCGGAAGTCTTAAAACTTGCGCAATGAGCTGCTACATTACTAAAAATTGTGACAGACTAAAAGCTGCAAAAGGTATTTAAGCACTGTTGCACAAATCGATCTTTGTATGGTCGGTGAGTCTAAACTTTTTTTAACCCTTTAAGGTTTGTACCCGTGGATTGAGACATATTTCGACAACTCTTTTGTTAGCCAGATGTACCATTGCGATTGTAACACCTTAGTTGTTGAGTAAATGTTTGCCGAAGAGCCTGTGAAACCATCATCACTTTCATCGCTCAAAAGTGAATGTTTTTCTACGATAAGTGCGCAATTCTTGCTGGAATAAAGTGAGAGGCTCATCTAGAGTCTTCTATGCCTTATTAAGTTGAAAGAAGTTAACTCTCGCGAGATACATTGTTACAAAATTATGAGTTGATGCAATAAAGAATCTGCTTCTAATCTAAAACACACTGCTGCACAAAAAAAAAAAAAATTGCGTCTTCGTGTTACTGCTGAGTCAGACAACAAGACTAAGACTTTAGGGCATACACCCGATATACGAGGATGTTTTAAGCCATTATAGGCTTTACACTGAGGCTTCTTTGCGATATTAGCATTCAAAGCGACTGTTTGCTTGTAAGCCTGTAACAATTGCCATGGCTTTCATCGTCCGGAAGAGGAGGTGTCGTTGGACAGTTAGTTGAAGAGGAACGGTGAGCACGTTTTTCTTGCTGCGATGGAGGGATAGGACCGTTTAAAGCCTTACAATATTGATTAATTCAGGAAGAATTAACCTTTTTGCAATAGATTGTTACATTATGAGAAGGCTATATCGGACAGACGACTTGCCAGGATTCTATTGAGCACTTATAAGCAAATAACCTGCATGCTCGATGAGTTGAAATAAGTATATAGCATTTCAAGACATTCGTCCAAGGAACAAGGCGATATTTGCCAGCATTATCGTGAACTTAACGCTCTTTGTGGACCATGCAGGTATATAGCCAAACGATTGTTTGTCGGAAAGCCTGTTTTTGTCATCATATTTTCATCAACCAAAGGTAAACGTGACTCCGGACAATGGGATCTGAAGGAACGATAGGTAAGCGCTATTTGCCTTGGAGATGTGGAAGGCTCTTCTAGAACCTTCCTTGCCCGTTCAATTTCATAAAAAAATGCTTGCACAATAAATTGTTACATTATCAGAAGGTGATACCAGAGATATGATTTGCTTCAGATCAATGAGCACTGTCGCACGAGTAAGGCTTTGAACGGCAGATGAGACTCAAAACACTTTTTGCACCGTTGTAGCGTACATCCAGAAATTAGGCTTCTTCGACAACATTGTCGCTACCTTCAGTTCTCTTTACTGAATTAGCACCTTAATTGCAAAGCGACTCTTTACCAAAGCACCTCCGACAATCTTATAAACTTCTAGGCCCAGAAGTTTAGGTGGACCATTGAATGAGAGAGCGATAGGCTTGCAATTTTTGTAATGGTGAAGATAGTGGCTTTTTTATGACTTTCTTCCTGGATCAGTTTTGTGAGATTCACCACTTGCACAAAAAAATTTCATTACCGAAATGTAGAATGATTTGGGTGGTCTGACGAGTTTTGAATCATGTCCTAAATGCCAATATTTACCTCTCACAAAAATTATTTCTCAATACATTAAAGAACTCGATCCGGTGTCCCCTTTAATATCGTATGTGTTTTTTTATAGGGTAAGTACGTAGAAGCAAATGAAGGTGAAGTCTTATTTTTTTACTCCGACTTAACACATAGCTTTGGCGAACTAGCCGCACCATATCGAGGATGACTCATGTTTAAGCCCGGGACCGATCAGCTTTCAGAGACAGCAAAACTACGCCTGGATCCACCAGGACGTTCGGTAATGTGACCCATGTTCCAATAACTAAACAAAAATTGACGAAGTAATATCAATCGGCTCGAAGCACCTCAGTATATGGTTATTCGTGTCATGTTGATTTATCTTAAGGCTACCTCAACAATTAGCAAGACAGGCTTGCAAGCACATACAAGTCGAATTTTCTTACAGTTTCTTCGACAATGCCCATGCCACGGTTGCTAGAACTACCTATGTATATAGCAAAAAGCTTTCTCGACTAAAATTTTCAAAGCTGAGTTTAACATGACCTCTTAGCGTCAATAAGGCCGTGAGTCTCTCCGGGACATAGAGATGGCTGGGCGTACAAAACATTAGGGCGCTTGGCGCCAAGAAGTGATTAGCTGCAGATGTTCAGTATCATCACAATTTATTACTCATAGCTAGTGGTCAACGTGTCTATCTCTTTTTTATCAGCATAGCCGATATCTATAGGTTCAAGCCGTCTGACAGGTCCGACTTAGTATGTCTCTATACATATATACCGCCAAATGTCAGACTCAATAACTTACAATTCTCTAGGTAGAGGTCGGATGTACAGGTAAACTGCCATTAGAAACGCGACCGGGCACAATCTATGGAAAAATGTGGCCTCGACCTTATCAGAGAGTGAATGGCAATTCCAGGTTGAACAATGTGTCGACACTCCTCTTTTGACAAACTTCAGTAACCATAAATCTTAAATGGTGTTTATAAGCAGCGGTTTATAAGCAGCTCTAAGAGACCTGCGTGAGCTAAATCAAAGCTCGTCCGAGGTGGGGAATTTCAATCCAGCTTAGGTATTTCACGTCAATACTCATTCGCAACCTCGGAAACTAATTTTGACATGATCAAAGTAAATTTATACTATCTCTTACAGCAAAGCAAATTTTATGGCCATTTCGATCTCTTGGACAAGTGCAAAGTTTTATCGATATTTTAAAGTTTTCGCAGTTCAATGAGGAGCAAAGACTTGAGCGCATCCGTCTCGTCGTCACGGTTGCGGTCGGCTTTGCTCCAACATAGCAATCTCAATGTCGGACAATGTCTATAAGCGGGCGTTTTTTTATCTCTAAAAGCTTCTCTCAGGCGCTCTAGTCCAAATCTCTTCACTTCTTAATTAAAGTTTACTTGCCTTTGTAATCATTGACACCCATATATAGTATATGTATTGCACGTACTCTTTAACATCTCAATTTGTAGCAATATGCATAAGCAGTGAGTGTTTTTTTTACCATATACCGCTTTTTTAAGCAAACCCAGATCTAGGTTCTGCTTTCTTTTTGACTCTTAGCACACTATAAGGTAATAAGCCCCGTCGCACAACTCGTAATTATTGCTTCAACAACATCTTTGCATTTTTTGCGCTGTTTTCCCTAGGTGGTTAGAAACCTCGATACATATTAGTGCAGTTATCTGACATCGCATGAGAGATGAGCATTGTCTTTAGATTATACTTAAATCTTGCTTTTGATGTGAGCGGAGAAGACATTCAGCTTTTTTAAATGAGAGCCAAAGTTCGAGCTTTATTACTGACATTTGCTCTAAAGTTATATGCTCGTAAAACTAATGGCTGGTCGACTCGCTGGTCCTGACTTTTACTGTTCGTACGCTAGTCTTTCCCCACTTCGTCGGCCAGAGCCTGGAAGGGCATAATTCTTGTGAGAACGGTATTAGTTTTGCAAAGCATGCTGTCCACACGATTTGCTGATGTATATTCACGACCAAATCATTTGAGTTAAAACGTTGTACAGGTGTGGCCCAATCTCAAACATTTTGTTAACATATGCTCAAGTGATCGTCGAGACTATGCTCTTATTAAGCTACATTTTGCAACAACAAGGTTCTGGCGGTAAGGTGCCTCTACAAAGATGGCTTCAAAATTGTTGCTTGTGATTGTATCAACTTTTTATAATTTGACTATATCTAGGCTTGAAAAAACGAACAAGCCAAGTGCTTTACAAAAGCTTATATGGTCGTGGATGGCGAGCTGCCGAGACAAGGAGAAAAAACTGCTGAAGAGCGTGTTGTGCGCCTACGTATAACGTTCGCTTGGCCAGGCGTGATTAGTCATCGTGCTGGCCTGCATCGTCAAACAAGAAGAGTGCGCTGAGTCATTAAATTTATGTGTAAGTGTGTATCAGCGTTAGTTAATGTAAAATATATATTCATTGTGCCGTCTAATTGTACCTTCAACTGAAACAAGGTCGTACATCTTTCAAAAATCACTACTGGAAACTGGACAGCCTAAGTGTTTTATCTATGGAGATCTCGGAAAATACTCGCTCTCATTTCACTATGGGTCCACGCATTGTTGCTCCTATAATAACCACTTCAGTGCCCATGGTGTGCCTTTCGACAAAACTCGAGATGAGCGATTGTCACACCATTTCATAGAATGGTCAATTATACAATCCCAGTTGACTGTTCAATCTTCATTTCCACATATTAAAAGTGTTCGTAGCCAACACAGATGCAGCGTTGCGCAACGTGAGCGACAGCTACAAAGCACAGATGCTAATCGAATTGACGTACCGTGAGAGGCTCAGATTATAATTCACCATCGATTCCGACGAAAAAGAGTTGATTCTTTAGATGAGATTCATTTGATCGTGACGCTGAGCAATGCCCTCATCTACTCCCCGCATCGTATGAATTCTTTGTAGATTGTCGGCGCTTCATATAAAAGAATCTACTGCTGCAGCGCTCCCTTTCAGCGGCAGTGAGCGTTCTTCTACCATTGCATTAAAAGCAGCTTGAGATTTTCACTTGGCGTCCTAGAGACTTGCCTCATACTCTACCCTAGTACTGTAGACATCGCGATCCAATTAGAGAGTTTTTTTTAGCTACTTTTTTTAGCATAGTTAAAAGGTTAAGGCAAACAAACCCCAAAGTGCGACCAAAAGCTCGCGTTCTATTTACTTAGTCCGCGTTGGTTTTAACATATAGCGCAACCGTCTTTACGAAAAGATCTGTGTCGAGTCAAAGGGCTTCTACGATTTCTATAGAGCATCACAATCGCTCCATTTTACTTGCAAATTAAGGCGCGCCTCTCTCCGTCTGTATACTGGACATGAAAGTACAGCTAGCATCAGCGGTTGAGCACCGCCAGAAGTGGCCGTTTTTCGCATTACCTCTCAAAATTGATAGCTACAGCGTGACCGAGCTTACGCGCTTGTGGTCGTTTTAAGGTTGACCCAAGTGGAAAATCCGCGGTTCTCTGGGGAAAATAAGGCTTTTTGTCGTGTGATTAGTCTAGTTATTACTTTCTCGTTTGGAGTAAGTAGTAGACATCTACCAAATCTGTGCATTGTACACCGTATATTTGGACACGTTGTTGAGCAAAATGTCGTGACTTGAGATCGTTTTTTTGCCGGCACTATCGCACCGTTCGAATTGTCGAAAGCATAGAAAAGTCATCTATCTTTTCAGTTTGAACACAGAATGCCTATGACGAGTGCGGGTAATGCGACTCACTTTTCATGCTCCTTTGCCTTTGTGTCAAAGAAAGCCAGCAATAGCTATAACTGATGTTGTGGCAATGATCAGTGTCCAGTGACACAGTGCTTTGTGCCATTACGAATTAGTCTCGTGTCTATCTCCAATCGGGTGAGGTTATTTGTAACGGTGCTCTCGATTCTTTCAGCAACGCGTATGCTAGAGATTTAGGATCCCATAAAAACCTTAGTCAAAATGCATTATGCGTTTTGCCTTTTGAATTTGATCCAAGCTGTCTTTATCCAAAACAAAGGGTGTAATATTATCTTCAAGAAGAGTCATTTTTAAACAACACCTTTCAGATATTTACTCAGCCAAAACCTCAGCAACTTTGCGTACTTCAAGTACCAGTACCACTAAAACCTTCGCAAACGCCCCTGGCTACCGTAATTCAGCGATCAGTTAGAATGTCATTTATGGCCACAAAGGCTACTTTTTCAGCAGCGTTCAACCAAGGACACCACATTTGATGTTGCATACACTGATAAATTGCCTGTCCAATCTTTTTTGGGGAAATTGAGCCTATTCGTGACTATCTCCTTCTTAAAAAGCGATTCAGACGTCGTTGTTGCTTTTGTACTTTTTGCGGGTTGGTCTACCCTTGAGACATTGATAGACAAGATCTTTTTGACTTGTCTAGTGACTATTTTATATAATACGTTGCATACATACAGAGGGAAATATGCGCTGTCTTTACTCAAAGCTTGCCATAAGAAGCTCGCGCTTACTGTCCGCTCACGTATTATCAAATCACGATCCCCTCAGTAGAGTTTTCTCACGGATGAGCGACTGGTTTAAAGTCTAACATCCTAGAAACAGAGTGCGAGCAGAACATGTGTGTGATCATGGTTTTTGGGTCATCTTGACATCCTTGATTCATAGAGAAACCTTAAGTTTTTTCTTGGTATAGTTGGTAAGAAAATCTCGCTGGTTTGAACCCGCAATAGGCACAATAGCCAGTGAAAACAAAGTCTGTGGTCTCTAAGTGATAAAGCATAGTTTTTGCTCATAGCTGCAATCCGTTTTAGCAACTTGACTCTGGGGATAACTGCATATGTAGCCACCTTCTCAGGTCTAAACAACCATTGATCATGTCAGATAGATGATGTTAGGTTTTTAATGTATCGTAGGGCTTTGAAGATAATTCAAAAGGCAATCAACATTGTAGGCATAGGATGGGCTCCGAAACCATACACGATCATGCAAAGAGGTGTAGAGGTGTGAGCGATCGTTCACTATTTTCGACCTTGGAAGATCAAAGTTTGCAATTAAAAGTAGACTGATCTGGTTAATACAAACATTTACAAATTGGCACTAGCGCCCGCGTTTCGGCAGAGACTCTATGGTAGTGTTTTAAAACCTCAGTAGGCAAGCTTAAATACTTATGGGCGGGATGTCAGTATTGCTTTGTTGACCCGAAAAATAGCTTTTAACAAAAACGGCATTTTTTATGTAATTTATTACATACGAATCCCGGCGGTCGAGCACGAAAGGATCCTGATGTACACTACCTTAATCAAAGCTTCGTTTTTCTATCTGGTGAGCTTAAGCTTAATTGATATGCTCTTTTTCGCCACTTGTCCTTGCCTACCACAAAAATTCACAAATTCGACGAAATACAAAAAAGTAAATCGTATACTGTGTCACGGTTTTACAAAAAATGAGCGCGAAGCAAATAAAACAAGTATGTGCACTCTCGATATTTAATGGGAAAACCATGGTGGACACTTTTACGCCAACTTGAGCTTTCAAATAGCACGAGTGGGAAAAGGCTCACAGAACCTGAGCTCATGAATCTTAATGAACCTTATTATGCTGGCTTAGAGGAAAGAGACCTTTATAAGTGAAGATACGGATATTGTTGCTGGAATTTTCATTGCTCCGAGCGTGCGAAGACTCGGAGCATCATTGCTCAGAGGCTAACCAGTTGTCTTGTTCGCTAGGCAAAAACGGCAGAAATTTATAGGGCAACGTAGTCTACACAAGAGGAAGTAGGTACCATCAAGTCTCAGGGAGGAAAAAAAGGTCGGCAGGCCTTAGCTTCATAAAGTGTTGTGCTTTTAAGCACGTATTGATCTTGCACGTGATTCTGATAGTGGCTCATATAAACAATGGACGGTCCTTATCGACTCCAAGGCGTTGAGCAAATATTGTTGACGGTCCACTTCAAAAGTGGCGTCAAGCGCTGCATTACCTTGGATCTCAACATTTTGTATGGCCTCAATCTGGTATGGCAAGGCTAGAGCCCCGCGAACTTTGGGTTGATGAGGGGACAAAGATTCTGAGTGTCATTTTCTAGTTAACGCCCTCGTAAAAAAGTAGAAACGCTATTGACAAGGACACGGTCCAAGTTGCTTAATATATTCGGCACCTGGATGCCGTAATTTGACATTGTTGGTGTCAAGAAAAAGAGTTTGGATTATTGAGTTTCATGAAACCAACTGAGCGATGCAGCAACATTTATATGCCATTAATAGGATAGTTGAGTTTGCGCTCCGAGGCAGAACGGGCTCAAAATCTAAGTAGTCTAACATGGGCTGAGTTCATTTACATAAAGATGACGAGACACAGCTTTTTTTGGTCTTAGCAGCTCTGCTAGAATGCTACTATTTCTTGCTTTCGCATCAAAAATGTGCAGTCAAAGTAAACCATTGATAGTCTGTTTATAAAGACATGTACAAAACAAAGTTTGTACATACTACACATAGTATACGTACATATTCCTGCAGTCACACTAAATATTTTCTGTAAAGCATCTTTGAAGAAATATCGGCCCAAGTTTATCTAGGTTCCGAGATGACCTTTGCGATGCGTTGTCCCCGCGCTCGAACGTTTTGGTAAGAAGAGTATGGGTTGCCATACGGCAGAACATAGTAGTACCGTATTGGCCATATGGCTTAGGGGCTGCGTGCTCATGGTATCGTGTATTTCGAGCAGCTAGACGGGCTTGGAGTACGTTGTAAGAAAAACGTCAGCTTGGCCCAGCCCGTACACCTCACAATAAGACACGCAGCTGCCGATTCTACTGTGAAGCTCATGGAATGCATAATTTTAGGACTTTATAGCCCCATAAAGGACTTAGAGATCCGGATCTTCTCCTAAGATTGCAATTTGACCGCCGGAGTCGTCACTGAGAGTAACTCTGAAATGCATACACATGGGTTTACAAAAGCTTGAATTCCGTCACGAAAGAGCTGCTGATTGTTATAAATGAAGCGCAATGTCGAGATGGGGGTGGCGTTTACTGACACTGGAGGACCGCCAGAATTAGCGGCATTTCCGCATAAAGAGTGTCATAAAGGCGAGGCAATATTATGAGGATTAGGATTTTTTTGTTATGTTGTGAGGAGATATCGCTTCAGAGAAGTCCCTAGGGCCTTTGAAACAACTCCGATATATCTTATTAAACGCTGATGAAATCTAAATGCGGTCTTCACGCCGCACGTGAGAAGCGTCTCCGTACCAGCTCTAGTAATAAGGCTTTCAATACGCGACCTTTTGCCGAAGCCAACACATCTCAATGATGAGTGCACCAAGTTTACTTTGAGACTATCTACGTTACATAGTGGTGCGGGCTAAGTTCTAAACTTTTTGGAAAAAGGTTGTCGTTGTGCCATATCATAAGAGTAGATGCTAACCATGCTTATCATTGGGCTTTCAAGGGCGTAAAATGAACTTCTTATGGAAACGTTTTCTGCACGCATGCCTCAGCTGCCCTGAGGTTGCGCTGAAAAAAGCCTCTTTCTGAGCCAACTGACGTGTATAGTTACCACCAGAGCATTGAGCGCCGAGGAACACTAGCGACGCACATAACAGATGAAGGCACTGTAGCCTTCATCGACCGTGACTTTCTCACTCAAAAGATCTTTTTTTCACGTCGAGCCTAATGTCTAAGAAGGACTATGGAACAATGACTTGCGTCAAAGGCCGGGGTTGGACGAGTCTAAAAGCTCAAACATTGCTTTGTCGGTGACTTTGATAGTTGAACTCACTTGCAAGTTTTCTAAGAAGCATCGCTCTAAGCTTTACTCGATTCATCCTGGTCTCAAATTTTGGTAACCTCATCAATGAGTGCACTTCACATTGGGTCGTGGCTCATGAAGACTATTGACTTGAATACAAGGACGAAACATTTTGCATAGCCAATGAGCCTGGCTATAAATCTTACAACCTTTTTAGAGGATCTCTTCGGGTAATAGTGCTATCATTCTATTTTGTTTAGCCTCAAAAAAGCTTTGCAGCCTTAGCAGACACCAGTATGCATCTCCATCATTGCCGATGATCGTTACGGAAGCATCTGTTGATTACAATGTAGTAGATTTTGGAAAGTTTGCGTTTTAACGCAAACTTTCCAAACGTGGTGCAGTGGAAGCCTCTTACCAAAAAAATATATAAAGCTCAGGCAAGTAAACACTTTTGGCTAGCTTCTCGCGGCGTAAATGTAGTCTTTGTAGCAATCTTGAAGGGACAGTTAGCGTAATTTTAGCCATAGTGTTAAAATGACACCGCTGAATGCATGTTGAACAGGCAAATGGCGTCACAGTATTTACAAGTACGTCACAGTTAGTAATTACATATGGTTGCCGTTCATTGGACTAGATAAATATATTCACTTCGGTTTTTACTTTCTACTCAATAGGTTAACTGCCACAACAAGCCTTCCTTCTCAAGCAACGCCCTCGCCCACTATGAACAAGCGCACCGAAGTCCTCCTAGGAAGTGGAAATTATTACCACTGGGAGTTCAACATGAGGATGACCCTGGCGCAGAAGGGTCTCGTGGGGCACATCATGGCCGTCAAGGAAGAGAAGGACGTCACGGAGCCGTGGCTGGTTAATGATGCCAAGGCGCTAGGCATCATTGCTCAAGGCCAGCACCAGACCAAGATTCGATCGGCTACGCGCGCTATTGAGGCGTGGGAAACCCTCCACGATTTCCACAATCCCTCGACTCTTCACAATCGTGTGGTGATGACACGAGTTCGAAATGAATAGTGGAACAAGCATGACAGAACATCTGGACTCTTTAGACGAGCTAGTAGTGGGACTACAGACTACGGGAGAGCAAATTGATGATTCAAGCCAGCTGGTGGTACTTCTCAGCAGTTAACCTTCGGAGTATGACTTGATTTCATCGATTGTGGAAAATGCGAGAGATAATTTGTTGATTGAAGTCAAGGAGAAGCTGCTTAAACAATCAGAGAAGCTGCAGAGGAATGAAGAATAAATGGAAATGCTAGAAGATTCAAAGGTGGACGGGACAATGGACGAAAAGGTGGTCCTCCACGCAATAACGGTGGATTCAAGGGCAAGTGTTTCAACTGTGACTAGTTTGGACACATGAAGCGGAACTGCCCGGCCGGTAAAAGATTCAATAGCGACGACACAGTGTTTGCTGTTGGTGAAGGGAAGCCATCACGATGGCTAATTGACAGCGGAGCAACTTCCCACATGACCCCTCACAGGAAGGACTTGTTTGATTACAAGGGCCTAGAAGCTAGCATCGAAGTTACGATTGCAGACGGGAAGAAGTTGCTCGGCAAAGGAGATGGCACGGTGAAACTGACTGGTTTGGATGGAATGGGCATTCGAATGGTTGAAGTTCTACACATACCCGGACTCGACAGAAGGTTGCTGTCAGTTTGCAAGCTGGCAGAGCGTGGTATGAGTGTGGAGTTTTCGTGTTCGTCATGCGTCATCTGGAACAAGAAGCAAGCAATTGCATCGCGAACAAAAGTTTGAAAGTCGTATTTCCTTGACTGTGAGCAAGAAGAAGCATGTCTCGTTAAATATACCGGGGCTGACAATCAGTAGGAGCTTTGGCATGCAAGCATGGGGCACCCCAGCAAGGATGCGCTGATAAGGACACAGCGATTAACTAACGGTATACCAGTTATTAAGCAAAGTGGGGAAACATTGTGTACCGGGTGTTTGAAGGGCAACCAGACGGTCACGGTGTTTCCGTCTCGTTCGATGACAAAGACGACACGTGTGCTGGAGCTTGTTCACACAGATGTCATGGGGCCAATAAGAACTATGTCGAAGGGTGGTGCCAAATACGTTCTCATGTTTGTGGATGCTTTTCCTCGATATGTTGCGTTTTTTCTGATCAAGAGCAAGAGTGAAGTGGCTGGCAAATTCAAGGATTTCCTGACGTTATACGAAAACCAGTGGGGTGCACGACTAAGATGTTTGCGATCCGACAACGGAACCGAGTTCGTAAACAAGAAAATGGCTGGAATATGCCAAGAGAACGGCATTGTACACCAGCGCTCCGTTCCATACAGCCCTTAGCAGAGTGCCGGAGCGTATGAATAGGACTATCTTAGAGAAAGCCCTTAGCATGTTACACTACAAGAGCGTTTCGACGGAATGGTGGGCGGAAGCGGTTAATACAGCGGTTTATTTAATTAATCGCTCCAGCAATACGGTTCACCCTGACATCACGCCGTACGAGCTAGCTTTCAAGATGAAGCCTCAAATGGATCATCTCCGCGTAATTGGTTCGCAAGGCTACGCTCATATTGACGATGTGAAACGGACCACACTGGAAACCAAGAGCTTCAAGTGTATATTTCTTGGCTATGCAGAGAATATCAAGGGCTATCGCGTGTTTGACTTGGAGAATGCCAAGATTAAAGTGACCCGCTTTGTGAAGTTGGATGAGCGTGAGGTGGGCGGCATTTACGACACGCAAGAGCTCAAGCCGGATCCAATTGTTCAAGTAATGAAGGATGGTGATGAAGTCAATGTTCAGCATCAAGTGGATCGACAGTCAGTTCCGGACGATCTCATGGGAGCCGTCGAAGAGACAGTCGAGAATATCGAAATGGATGATGTGGATAGTACACCAAGCGCCGTTGTACAGCGGCCAACGCCTTCTGAGAGCCCTGTACGAA
>RCHQ01000431.1:0-20992 GCA_003676415.1 Plasmopara muralis
ATTAATTTCGCCTTACCCAGCTCCTTCACCTTGAAAGTATTCTTGAGAACTTCCTTTACTTGATTTAGTTCTTTGCTGGCTCTTGCTGCGATAATCATGTCATTCACAAACAGTCCAACGTAGGCAACACCTTCTTTAAGGCTCTTGACGTAAACACATTGATCTGCCGCGCGCCGCTTGAAGCCATAACTGACGAAGAAACGATGTTTGTCCTGTTCCAGGCACTTGCTGCTTGTTTCAGTCCGTAAATATCCTTGTTTAGTTGACATATGTAAACTTGAGCATTGTCGACACCAAGCGGAATTTCGATAAAAACGTTGTCCGTCAACACGCTATTGAGAAAAGTCGTGTCGACGTCCGGCTGTTTCATTTGATAGTCGCATTCAGCACATACTGCGAAAATTATTCGGATCGAATATATGTTGGCAACCGGGGAATAAGTCTAAAAAAAGTCAACGCCATACTTCTGCTTGAAACCTTTCGCGACCAGTCGAGCCTTGTATCGCACGATAGCGCCAATCTGATCACGCTTCTTGGCAAATACCCATCGTGATCCAACTGTGCGTCCAATCTTTCGTCGTGGCTTCAATGTCCCGTTTGATTCTCTTCGTGAGAGCGAAGCTCAGCATCCATTGCTTCACGCCATTTTATTGCATCGTCGCTTGCCATTGCTTGAGCATACGTATTCGGTGAGTCCGTATTATCGTCAATACTCACGGCGTAGGCAAGAACGGCTTCCGCAATTTGTCTGTTTTCGTCAATCCTAGTACGCTTCGGAGTCGGTGGGCCCTCACTGCCTTCTGTTGACTTTATGACATTGAAGTCGTTTCTAAGCATTAGCACCGGCTCACGTCTTATTCTTGTTCGCTCCACTTTGGGCCGAAACATCAAACGATCTTCTTGTTGCACTTGAGACGGTCGATACTCCGTTTGCTCAAGCCCGTTTCGTACAGGGCTCTCAGAAGGCATTAGCCGCTGTACAACGGCACTTGGCGTCTGATCTACATTTCGATATCCGCGACTGTCTCTTTGACAGCTCCCATTGGATCGTCCGAAACTAGCTGTCGATCCTCTTGATGCTGAACCTTGCTTTCATCACCATCTTTCATTACTTGAACAATTAGTTTCGGCTTGAGCTCTTGCGTGTCGTAAACGCCGCCCACCTCACGCTCATCCAACTTTACAGAGCGGGTCACTTTAATCTTGGCATTCTCCAAGTCAAACACGCGATAGCCCTTGACATTCTCTGCTTATCCGAGAAACATACACTTGAAGCCCTTGGGTTCCAGTTTAGTCCGTTTCACATCGTCAGTATGAGCGTAGCCTTGCGAACCAAAATCGCGCAGGTGATCCATTTGAGGCTTCATCTTGAAAGCTAGCTCGTACGGCGTGATGTCAGGATGGACCGTATTGTTGGAGCGATTAATTAAATAAACCGCTATATTAACCGCTTCCGCACACCATTCCGTCGAAACACTCATGTAGTGTAACATGCTGCGAGCTTTCTCCATGATTTTCCTGTTCATATGCTTCGCCACTCCGTTCTGCTGAGGGCTGTATGGAACGGAGCGCTGGTGTACAATGCCGTTCTCTTGACATATTTTAGCCAATTTCTTGTTTACAAACTCATTTTCGTTGTCGGATCGCAAACATGTTAGTTGTGCACCCCACTGGTTTTCGTATAACGTCAGGAAATCCTTGAATTTGCCAGCCACTTCACTCTTGCTCTTGATCAGAAAAATCGCAACATAACGTGAAAAGTCATTCATACACGTAAGCACGTACTTGGCACCACCCTTCAAGGAAGTGCTCATTGGCCCCATGACATTTGTGTGAACACGCTCCAACACACGTGTCGTCTTTGTCATCAAACGAGACGGAATCACCGTGACCGTCTGCTTGCCCTTCAAACACCCGGCACACAATGTTTCCAAACTATGCTTGATAATCGGGATACCATTAGTCAACCGCTGTGTCCTATTCAGCGCATCCTTGCTGGGGTGCCCCCTGTGGGCGTGCCAAAGCTCCCGCTGATCGTCAGTCCCGGGTTTTCAACAAGACATGCTTCTTCTTGCTCACAGTCAAGGAAATACGAGCTTCCAACTTTTGTGCCCGACGCAATTGCATGCTTCTTGCTCCAGATGACGCATGACGAACGCGAAAATTCCACAGTCATAACACGCTCTGTCGTCTTGCCAACTGACAGCAACCTTCTGTCGAGTCCGGGACTGTACAGAAATCCAACCATGCGAATGCCCATTTCCGTCTAAATCAGTCACTTTCACCGTGCCGGCTCCTCTGACGAGCAACTTCTTCCCGTCTGCAATCGTAACTTCGATGCTAGTTAATAGGCCCTTGTAATCAAACAAGTCTTTCCTGTGAGGGGTCATGTGGCAAGTTGCTCCACTGTCAATCAGCCATCCTGATGACTTCCCTTCACCAACAGCAAACACCGTTTCGACGCTGTTAAATCTTTTACCGGCCGGGCAGTGCCGCTTCATGTGTCCAAACTGGTCAGAACCACCTTTTCGTTCATTGTCCCGTCCACATTTGAATCTTCTAGCATTTCCAACTACACGAAACGCTTTCTCCTTAGCTTTTTTCCTCTGCAGCTCCTCTAATTCTTTGAGCAGCTTCTCCTTGACTTCAATCAAAGAAATGTCCCTCGCATTTTCCACAATCGACAAAATCCAGTCATAATTCGAAAGTAGACTGCTGAGAAGTACAACCAGCTGTCGTGAATCATCAATTTGCTCTCCTGTAGTCTGTAGTCCCACAACTAGCTCGTCAAAAGAGTCCAGATGCTCTGCCATGCTTGTTCCGCTTTCCGTCTTGAACTCGTGTAGTCGACGAGTCATCACCATACAATTGTAAAGAGTCGAGTAATTGTAGAAATCGCGGAGGGTTCCCCACGCCTCCATGGCGCGCGTAGCCGACCGAATCATGGTCAGGTGCTGTGCTGGATTTCAACGCCTTGAGCAATGATGCCTAGCGCCTTGGCATCATTAATCAGCCACTCCTCCGTGACGTCTTTCCCTTCCTTGACGGCCATGATGTGTCCCAGGAGACCCTTCCGCGCCAGGGTCATCCTCATGTTAAACTCCCAGTGGTAGTAGTTTCCACTCCCTAGGAGGACTTCGTTGCGCTTGTTAGCCATAGTGGGCGAGGACGTTGCTTGTGAGGGATGGCTTGTTGCGGCTGTTAACCTGTTGAGTAGAAAGTAAAAACCGAAGTAATTATATTAATCTAGACCAATGAACGGCTGCCATTATGTAACTACTTAGTGTAACGTACTCGTAAATGCTGTGACGCCATCCGCCTGTTCAACATGCATTCAGCGGTGTAATTTTAACACATACACATAAATTACTCTTGTTTACAAGGTATGGAGCAGCGGTAAGCGTATTTCGGGATTTCTCTTGTAGGGACCTTTATCTTTTTTAAAAAAACCATTCCAGGGCACTTCCAAGCTATTCGATGGTCTTGCTGTTACAGCCTTACTGGTCGAGCTTCACTTACTTCAAACCTTTGGATCTGTTCATACCAGCTGCTGTAACTACCAGCTTATGTATGGAGTACTTTACGATCCGCTCATGGGTCACGTAGGCGAAAGAAGTCAAGGGCCAAGGTCGCACTAAAGAATCAGAAGCCTGACCACCAGGGTCGATCCAATGAGCTGCTTTCTTGCACAGAATGCGCCAGACCGATATAATAGTGGGCTACTTCGGCACTTCTCGAAGGTCAGCTTTTGTGTGGTGCTTATTTAAAGCAGTGACGCTTTCATGGACGTCAGGCACATGGCACGGCAATCCTG
Source organism: Plasmopara muralis (assembly GCA_003676415.1). Classification (NCBI taxonomy): domain Eukaryota; phylum Oomycota; class Peronosporomycetes; order Peronosporales; family Peronosporaceae; genus Plasmopara; species Plasmopara muralis. Next base: position 3,815 of record RCHQ01000431.1, read on the forward strand.
CTTTAAAAAATTCGAGGAGGCTGATGGATCGGCTCTGACACATTGCTATGTATGACGGTGTGATCGACATCAAAAACAACGAGCAATTATAAGCGACTCGACTCGCGGCCATAAAACAACCTGGTCTATTTACCTAGGCATTCAGAGACGTGTTCGAGCCATAACTTAGTTAAAAATGATCCTTGCGAAGAGTTGCGACGTCTCACGATTTAATCCGCGATCTTTTGGCCGCGTGGTGTGAGCATGGAAGAATGAACTTCCTACTCGCCCTCGCGCTCGCATCTTACATTTACAATCCCAGTGCCTAGCTTGGAGAAATGAAGAAGCCGAGAGATCGTGTTATTGACTAACAAGGTGAAAAATGTACTTTTTGCTCGAAAACGCAAAACACCTCTTGCAAAGTAATCGTTTTTTTCTGATTCCAAAATGGTTTTCATAACTAGACTGCGATAGTTATAGTGCTGGAGTGTGATAAAAAAATTTCCAAACCGGCCCTGTCCCTCAAACCTTTTACGACACAAAAAATAGGTGGGACCTGATGCAGTGCTTAGACCTCGTGTCTAATTGCCGTAAGAACCACATTGGTAGTCTAGAGAGTAAGTAAACGGGACGACTTGCGCTAATATCCTAAAAAAGGTGTCACATAGCGCACCAACAACTGCGTACTGACTCTGGCTGCTAAATACAAATAAGTAATGTACTTTTGAAGCCGTATACTTTTCCTCCTAATCCCCGGCTCTTATGACTTCATCAACCAGAGCATACCGAGATCAGTCTTTGCCCTCGAAATTTGTAAACTCACATATCCTTTAAAATGAGAAGTTTGCATGGTTGATGGTCCAATGTCAAGTCTTAATATCAAAGGCGTACCTCCCGACGATGAAGCTGCTTTGACATCACTATCGTTCGCTTTTTTGCAGTCCTAGGCAAGTGTTTCCACTCGCATTGCTAAATAGTGGAGGTGGTTGTGGACCGCTGGACGAAGTAGTGCCGTAAACGCGCTTCCCCACCGCAATGAAGTGGCAGACTCTTTCAAAGCCGTCTATTCCGAAGCGGCTCTATGGCAGGTCAGCCTTTGAGTACAGGAGTGGCCTTTGGAATTGGTACATATAAGACTTTCGTTGACGAGAGACCATTGCCAAAATAGTCTATTGAAATTGTTTTAGTCGATTTCAAATGATCCGGCCGACTGGTAGCCATGTTCGCTGTTTGGTCATCCTTACGACCAAATCGACTCCTGAAGAAGAGTCAAGAACGTCAATTAGAAACCGTGGCTATGTCCACTAAATTTTTGTAAGACAGAGTGCAACAGTTTGTTAGCTGAAGCCGAGCTTTTCAATTTAAAGCCAATTTTTCGCCTAATAGAGTTGGCATTTCATCGGTATTCCAAATGATTGGCATACCAAAGTGTTGTGGAATTTACATATCCCTACAAAAATTAAGGAATTGAATCTACTCCATATAAATATCTTTGGTAAAAATGTGTAAACCTAAACAACATTGTGTGCGTTGTATTACTAACAGCAACTCTTTTAGCGCATAAGTTCCCTAAATACCAAGTAAGTGTGAATTATTAGCCAGATAGCTGTCTTTGATAATTTGATAAAATATTCTGCAAAGTCCCAGCAGCGATCGGATAGTATAGCTTCATGCGTTTTCTGTACTTGAGGTAGCAACGTTAAATTGTTGCAGATATTTTAGCCGCTACATTTCGCTGCACTGCACGCTTACAAAATCTTGACCAGGTTCGATACCACTACGGCACCATACGTCTGTGAATAATGGAGGTATAATACACACAAGGGAAAAAAATAAGTTGGCCGAGAAAACAGGAGTGATCTTCACGGATAAGAAAGAGGTATTATTTGATACTGACAGCGGTGTGTTTGGTTAAATACCCCCCTCCCTTCTATATAAGTTGAAGTACCGTGAAAGCACAAGCTTGTTTTGTATCGTAGTATGACGACTGGACGCACCAAGAAAAGAATACATAAGCTGTATCATTGTTATATCTATTAAATGTCTTGGTATAAAAGCCAGGTGAGACGTAAATTATGATTATGACATCATGGTGTTAGCAATAGTTCGATTGAATCTGAGCGGAGCAAGAGTAATGCTGATAGGTCATCAAGTCGTTTGGAGGGCATTAGGCATGGATCAAGTACTTAAACAAACAGCTTTAGTTTGATCCAATCGCTAGGCATTGAGCCGATTTGTATGGAAGGCATTAGTTCTGCGCCAATCGCCAGCAGATTTAATCTTAGGTTACCCTTGCGTAACGGGGATCACGCCACACTAAGTGCTCCCCGTACGAAGACTGGTGAGAGAGTCGCGTAATCTTGGCTGGTAGCTACTGATACATACAGAACATTAAAGGAGCCTCTCAGAAAACCAGCAGAGATCAATGGGAAGCAAGTAAAAGTGTCCATCGAAAGCGGGTCGATTATGAATTTGATTCGGCCAGGAATTGCGACGAAGTTTTCAGAATAAGAAATGTGCTTTAGAGGCGTTTGACGGATTTCGCCAGCAAAGAAGGCATACGCGAATTTCACCATTTTACGATGTGTGTCCTATAATCAGAACCTCACGGTGGGAAACCAGGTGAGTTGAAGCATGACGTCATTCTAGGAGAACCATGGCACAATGAGTTTAAATCAAGTGTAAATTGGAAAACGGACAAGATCTCGTTTTCAATAAGCCCTGATATGACAGAGACGCCTGTGGCAAACGTGATAGTGGACTCTTTAGCGAATGGAGATGTATTTGTTCGGAAAAGAAAGAAAGGAGCGTACGACGAGGAGTACAATGTAAAAATATGTGCACTGGAGTCAAATGCGGTGTCGGAGTTCGTCTAACCGGTGCTGGCAGGATTCTCCGATCTATTTTCAGACAAACATCCGTATGTATTTCATTCAGAGCGATCCGTAAATTTCAAGCTGTAAATAAAGGAAACGCAGAGCCCGAGGGCAAAGAAATAAATCGTTTGTCAAAGACGGAACAAGAATGCACTGAAGAAGCTCAACATGGAGAAGCAAATAATGAATTAAAGTATACTTTTTTGCCGGGGAAACGAATATTTTATGATTATCGATGACCGGTCCTGCCACTAATCCAAAAGCTCTTGAAATGGCTAAGGTAGGGTAGTTCTAAGATTTTCGTTTGCTAAGTATCCGACCGACGTTATATAAATAGTCAGACGCGGGTTCCGTAGTATCCGCCTTCCCTTATCCATAAATGTTTGACAAGATACAAGGGTGCTCAAAATTCACTGTGATTGACTTGATTTAGATTTCCATCAAATGTTAGTTGCATAGGACTCGCGACAACTTACGACCTTTCGCACACATAGAGAGACGAATCAATGGAGTGTCCCCCTCATGTGTATCGCCGAAATGCCTACGTCTAATGCGATCCCTCATTGTGACAAGTGCTCGTTTGGATTGCCGACCGTTGACTTTCTAAGACACATTGTATCAGGTGTCGGATTGTCTGTTGATAAAAATAACACACTCGCGAACTAAGTCGCCGCAGCCCAAAAAAGAGCATCTCAGCTTCTTAGAACTCGCTGATTATTAATTTCGGCGTTTTACCTGTGCTTTTGCTACTCATGCATGACCATTGAGTACGTTAACGAAGAAAGATTCCGAACAGTGCTGAGGTCCAGAACGAAAAATGCTCGGTTGAACTTGAAGTTGGCGACAAGCCCTGGTTTTGATGTTACCCGATTTCCTTAACAGGTTTCTAGTCACCACGAATGCATCTATTCATGGTATCAGCGCAGCGGTATCTCAAAGTTTTGGAAAAGACGACCGTCCAATTGCATTCTTAGAAAAGAACTTGGGCGACAAAAGTACTTCGGCAATTGCAAATGTACATGCCATTAAGTTGGTGCTGGAAAATGGTGACACTGTCTCCATGGTCGAATATTTGAGGTCTATACGGAGAATTTCGCATGTCGATGGATCTTTCATCACCCAAAATATCACCAAAGCAGGCGCGTTTCATTCCGTTCTTCTCTCAATATTAATTTGATATGTGAGAGGTGTGCAGAACGTTGTAAAGGATGCATTATTCCGGTTGGAGGATCGTGGTGCGGCTTCAAAGCAAAAATGTGCGTTTTGGCATTTGTGCTACATCAAAATGTCCCTTTCACATGGCCTTAGGGCTGCGTGACTTGCATGGAGCCTTGGCTTACGTAATTCTCGACGACGCGGACTCTCATAGGAGGAGCAACCCTATCGTGATGCGTCAAGTTCACTGAAAGTCCAATACAAATCAACTTCACGGTGTCGAATATGAACTGGTCAGCACGCAATTAAATACAGAGACGAACGGTGAGTTTCAATAAGGCTACGCGACCTATCCAGTTTTGATGACTCTTGGAATGGCAATGAAATGAATGAAACTCCAAGTTTGTGAAGACGAAAAAGTTGCTTTAACTTCAAGCAATCACAGCGTCAAGCGGTTGTGTGCTCTGAATAAGTTGCGCACGAGTATCATCAGTTATCAACATGTTGAACCATAGGCTGCTCATTCTGTAATTTAGTGCATACGTTTCAAAGCTGCGCAATAATATTGCTGGCCAGCATAAGAAAAAAAAACGTTCGGAGGTACGTTTTTTCATATGCGATCGAAGTCAAGCAGTCTTGAGAATATCGGAAGATTGGTCTAACTCTCGATTTCAAACGAATGTTTAGAATTTGTATTAAAGGAATTTGTTGTGAAGTTGTCAGTTTTGAATGGATACGACGCTATATTGACGGTCGTAGACAAGATGTCAGACCGTGCAAAACACTTTCCATGTCATTCCAAGGCTGATGCCAAAGAAGTCGCCATACCGGGGTTTTTTTCGTTCGACACCAGTGATTGCCCCAAGTCATCATCAGTGACACAGATTCATAGTTTACGTCCAAATTTTGAAAATTACCGATGAATCGAATCGGAGTCAAGCTGAGTGTGACGATGGCTGATCGAGCACAAAGCAACGGATTGACATAATCGAAAAGATTGATTCTGAAGACGCATCGTGCTGTGTGGCTTCGTATCATGGCAATGATTGGGCACATGATTAAAGTACCATTGAGTATGCACATGCAACACTAGTCAGTTCCTCAATTAGAATATTGCCGTTTGCGACCGACACAAGAATATCAATAAGGTCGATAACGCAGAACGAGTACTCAAGTTAGATCCGCTGATTGACTTCGCCAAGACGTATGTGGATGAATGCAACAGATTCGTTGAGCTTGTACGAAAGATCGTGCTTGCCACTCAATGAAGACAGAAGCAGTGCTACAACAAGAAGCAACGCGAGGTTGACGTTGTAAAAGAAGATTCAGTTCTTTTGAGTTCCAAGAGCCTGTCCTAAGGAATCGCTGAGAAGGTACGGAGGACAAGAAGAAATAACTAGCTGTGGAACGTGGGGGCCCATCAACGACAATGCTGCGAAAATAAATTCGCCTGCTAACTTGTCACGACTACATCCGACATTTAATGCTGTTTTTTCACGCATTATGTACCAGGTGCAGCTAATTTCAAGGCACGACCTACGCCAATAATTTGTGAGAAGACTGGTACGTAGACGTACACTTTGAAGAAACCATTGGAGTTTCGCAAGGTGAAACGAAGACGTGAATGGCTTGTCGAGTGCAAAGGTTTTCCAATACATGAGAGCACGTGAAAACTCGATAACGGTCATGTTTTACATTGGGCGGACTTGTTGAATAACTTTTAACGCGAAGTCAAGTTCGGAGGGATGTCATAGTTCACCTGTCGAAGTTCATGATACGCTTATGTTCGCTTGGAAGAGAACTTCTATGAAAACTTAAACCTGGAGCACGCATCGGTTGTCAATTTGGCGAGCCGCTGTGCATATTTTAGTGTTTCGTAGTCTACATGTGACGCGTATACATTTTGCTCAATAAATAGAAGGTAAAAGAATGGACAAACGATAGGAGTCGGCTCAGAGTTAGCACTAGCGAATCGAGACCCGACCAATTTCCTCTTGCAAGTTTGCAACTCCACATTATTGAGCCAATTGCGCTGATTAAAAGTTCTCTCGGATTGTTATCCTCTTATAATTTAAGAGATAGCTTGTTTTCTTGGGTATTTTTTAGTTGTGTAAAAGGCAGTCGAGCGGTCCTGCGTCAATGTGACTCGATAAGAGGAACATTATCAAGTCGGCAGGGGTTTAGTCATTCCATCGTAGCCAAAGTTGGCGAGGCCGTACCGAAGCTGCTATTTCAATATGTGCATTCAATTTAAGCGGAACCGTATAGGTACCGCGTGCAATAATCTGCAGCGCCAGATCTTTCCGATAGCCATTACTTAGGTCAAATTTGTCGTTAATCCGGCCACTATTGTCCCAAGAGAGTCTAGAAATTAAAGACTTGCAGGTCAGAGTAAAGTTTAAAAAGTTTGTCAGACACACTTTCCGACGAATAGATCCGTGCGGATTATTTTTAAAGAACAGTTGTGTGAAATTTTGGCGCGAAGGCGGCGAAGAAATAAAACTTTTACCGTAAGTCGAACAGGGAACGGTAGAGACTGCGCTGGGCTTGAAAGATAAAATAATGTGTTTGGATCTGACTTGAAAGAAAGTGTTTCAAAAAAGTCTTTAGTAATCGCGCAGAGCACTAGTACTGATAGCTGTTCAATGTTACCTTTGTGAATCGCTACCTTTAAATCACCTTCTGTCACTTCCGATAGCTCCACAATAGTTGGGGTGGAAAAGTTTTCTTGTGAGTCTAGATTTTGGTCTTTGCGGGACAGGTCCGTCTTTACAGTCACTTAGCCATTCAAAATCGACAGACGCGCCCAATTCGAGAAGCCCTTTGATAAAAATGGAGATGCTGCTGCCTAAGCGCTATTACGCTAGTGCACCACTTAGTAGCCTTTACCAGTAAAGTGCACATGAAGAAAAGAGGAACAGAAATTCAACACTACTAATGTTAGAAGCAGCTTTCGGTTGAAGTAAACCTGGCGGCCGCAAGAGCGGAGGCCCCTTTAACATGGGTCGGCGTGATATAAACCGGCGGCTTGCTGCAATCGGCGAACGAGTCGTAAGTTATTGCATCCGTCGCATCATTTGGCAGAACAGCACCAGGAATCTAATTCCGAGTACAGTGTAGTTTTCTCTACCTGAAAATTTTTATGACAAGTTTTCAGGTAGAGACCTTTAAAGCTATTTTCAGCGCTTCGAACAGTCTTGAATATGCAGAGTTGCATGAGGCTGGAAGTCCACATTACAGTTTGCGGCGTTAATATAAGGGAAGTCATAATTTTGGTATCCAATAAGGTGGAAGTGAGCTCGGGGACTGGGGTCCACATGAATAGAAGCTACTCCGGAAAAAATTGCTGGAGCACGCGACGTAGAACTTAGTTAGCTTAATACGATTAAATTCCAGCAAAGCTTTTTCCGCTTTCTTGGTAACAGCGTCCGCTGAACGCGAAAGTTTGACTTGTGGCGTACTTTACCACACCTAATGTCATTCTTTGTCTATTTAGAAGCCAGTCACTTCTACTAATAAGTATGGGTCACTTATTTCCAGATACAACGAGGTATAGAATTGCAGCTGCTAGTGTCTAGAGACATTAAAGAAAACACTACAACACAGGCCCCTCAATTCCCGGACACAAAGCAGATGCAGCCTACGGAGTGTGCTCTCGTCTACCTCACATGAGATTAGGGTTTTCGTAGACTCATGTTATTGCAGTCTAACGTCCTGATTAGTGAGTTGCGCTTCGATGTAAATGGATCAAAATTGATCAGAAGTCAAGTAAGGCTCAGGGCACATGTCGTTGTCTCTCAGCTTGGATGAACACTAAACTGTGGGCAATTTTTGTTCAGCTGATGCAAACTGTTGGGCCTAAGGCTGGGCACGACCTGAAAAGAGAGTGGGTGGAACAGAGGTGTGAAGTGGGAAAGAAAACTTTAACCTTGCTTTGTCTATTTATGACCTGCAAATTGTAGAATTGATTTGATCATGGGGAAATAAGCCATCAAATCTTCATGATAGGACTAAGCTGTCTCTAGTGCAGGATGCCGGCAGCCATCTGACTCTAAAGGGATCAGGTTTTGTACTCCTTATTCACTATAGGGCTCTTCCAGTCAGTTGTCGCCTAGCCCACCTAGCTGTCAAACATCCAACAAGGCGCAGTTGAGTGATACAGATCGTCCACTCATGTGACCGTTATCCGGCTGCCTAAATTTGGATTCCATGTGTGCCGAACCCGTACCTACTAGTCTTGGCTCTAGCGACAAACCCCTCAAGCCATAGGGTCGGTTTGTCTGATAATAAGACACCTCCCGTATGCGGTCTATTACGATAAGAGCATTGTCTCACATTCAGGTCACCCTCACTGGAGAATTTAGGTCACCATTAATAACAATGATCTAAACCCGCCTTTGTTCTTATTTTTTTTGCCATTTTCTTGGTCTTTTTAGACCCAATCGCGTACTCTTTTTCGGGGAGCAAGACATCGTGCAGCGCTCACTTGACGACAGCAGTAGTCGTACTTTGTTGGCCTTGGCGTTTAAAAATAAGCCCCAAGGCCAATAAAGTACGACTACCACGCGTTTGATATCTGCATTAAATAAATGTGGGTCGGTGAGGGCGGCGAAAATTATTCGGGAATAATTGCAACGGACTTTGACTAAACCATTCGAATTATTGTTCAAGTACTTATCGAACATAATCCTTTCTTCGGTAGATTGAAAACTTAATTGTTTATTAAAAAAAAGACTGGATGACTAAGGTAAAAGGTATTTGCGGTAAATGCTGGCCTCCCTCTAAAAACCGATTATGGAACGACAATAACCCTACCGGTACTTAAACCGATTTAAAGATGCTAAATTAGAGCTGCATGTAGTGCGTATACTAGACTATAGATCCAATGAGCAGTAAATTAGAACCATCCGTCACGTAATCTTTTGTCTGCGTTGAAGTCATTCATACACTTAAAACTAAGAAGTTACCTTTTTGATACACGTCAATACTTTGTACCGTAACATTTGTACCGATGAGGAAAGTGGTACAATTAGTGTCTTTTTCAACAAACTCGATGCATTCAAAAGAGAAAGCACGAACTTTTAATTATCCTATCAGGATGCGTCGAACCACTTCACGTGGACGCATTCCGACGTATTTCATCACAATGTACAGCTTTGGATTATATTCATGCCACGGGGAGTGAAAGCCTAGAAAAAGGCAGAGAGTCGACCTCGAGGAAGTGATTTGCGACGCAGTCGCCAAATGCGAATTCCGCCCGTGGCAGATGCCGAAACGAGAGCAGAGCCATAAGGACTGACCGTGAGCGCCGAAATGCCTTCAGTATGCGCTTTTGGAATCTCCAGCACCAATTCTCGACCTGGGGGCTCATCGAGCTTCCAAAACAGCAACTTGCCACTTGACGTCCCTCCAACTGCATATCCTCCGTCCGAGTCAAAACATCTATAACATCAATGAGTCAGAAAGCTCAGCGCAATGTCAAGTGCAAAACGACACGATGCGTACTGGATGGATGTACCAGCGTTGACAGTGCTAGTTGTGATGCGTGTACCATTTATTTGATAGACGGAAAGCTCGTTTGCTGTGGTCATACACGCGATGGTAGCAGTCCCGCCACAAAATGTCAAGCCACAGATTTCTGCTCGATGGATTGGACTCGCAAAGAGTTTTTGCAGGAGCTCATTTGTGCGTAATTGAATCAAGTACACGATTCCTACCCAACACGCGCACACTTGCTTTAAAAACAGTGTACACAAGTTCGGGTACACTTCACCAACACGTACCATTTTTAGTACCAGCAGCCCCGATTAAGCCATCGGCACTGATACAAAGTTTGACGACCGATTCTTCACACTCCATAAAGGACGATAATGGCACCGTGGCAATGCCTTTTGGCGTAAAATGCCACATTTTGATCGATCCATCCCACGAACTCGAGAGGATCCGATCTTCATAGACACAAACGGCCGAGAGACCGTCGTCATGTGCGGAGATCTGGTCAATGACTCGCCCAACGTCCATCGAGTACATGTAGATACAATTGTCCCACGATCCAATCATGACATATTTCTCGTCAGTGGACACGTCACAGCAGAAAAGGGCCAGGTTGCACGTGAGACTCCGTCGCAGCGTGCCGTCCAGTGTCGCTGTAACTTTCAACGTCGAATCCTTGGAAGTCGAGAACAATGCGCGGCCATCTCTTCCCAATACAAGCGAAGTCACTTCGCTACAAGGCATCACAATTACCAGTTGAAACGAGTAAACCTTGGAACATGCAGCTTACCCCGCGTGCAGCTTATAGTGCGTTGATGGTTCCCACCCCGAAGCATCGCTGGTTGTACCAAATGTCCAATTCCAGCGTGGGGACACTTCGACGCTCATGCGTCGAAGAATCTGCGCCGTGAGTCCTCCCACAAAGCGCTGTGCTTGCTTTGGAACTGCAGTCAAGGAGCTGGTCCGAAACGCAAACATGCCGCGTGTGTTCGCTGCCGTCGCTTCCTCGCTCTCAACGTCGCAAACGTTGTGTTCACCGAGTCCACGGTCACTCTGTAAGCACTTTTCAGCTGCACTCCCAGCTGACGTATCGTTCTCAGGATCGGCTAATGTACATTGCGATGGTATCAAATCGGGTGAGGCAATAGTGACTGCTTTGCTTATCTCATTTCGAGAAGGATGGTCACTCGAAAAGAGAAGTTTTGGTGTTTGACCGAATTCCTGGATTTGAGCCTCTAAGGAACACTTTTCCACTGGATCGGAGATCGTCTCGAGATCGACAGAGCCTTCATAGGACAAGTAGTAGAATACTAGCGATATACATAAAGGGGCAACGTCACTAGTGTCCTTCTTGTTCCAGCAAATTCAAGTCACAAACTTACAATTGTTTGCGTCAACGGCCGCTTCTCCGCGCTGCTTGTACCCAAAGATCAAATCAATCCACTCGTGGAGGTGTTCTGACACACAGTCACTTTCAAGAGCTTCTCGATTTATCCGAACAAAGGCAGAGGGACTAGATGCCCATGGAGGAAGCTCGACATTGCCAACCTAATCAGACAGTTAGCAGAAGCTCGCAAATCTCTAGGTACAATCACATACCCTTGTTAGTTTTTGCGTAGTCCCAAGATCAAGATTCTTGCCATTGCAAAGCCACTCGTCTGGTGGCAAAGAGTCGTCAAAAAAGGCAGGAACGAGCTCTTTCAAGTCGGCGTGATTCGTATTGCAGCTACTCCACGTGTGTGGAATGCTCTGGAACAGTCGATCGGGTGCGTCAAACTTGCCGTTCTGGAGACAGAGCATGTATTCAGGAGCCATGCGTACGAAATAATAGAGTACGTAACCTGGAGTCGAGTAGTGCGTTCCATACAAAAAAGGTGGCGGCAAGCCTTCGTGCTCCATCCCACGTGGCATGGCGTCAAACCGTGCCTTGTAAAACTCAAGGCGTTCTTCATTCAAGGCTCCAATGGGTTTCGATAAATCTCGATACACTGCCGGGTCCGACAAGTCGATAGATGGACTTGTATAGTCTTTCAAGATCCACGGAAAGACGGGGTATTGGGTCAAATCGTTCTTTGTACGACCCGCGGCATTGTTGAGGTACACGAGGTAATCGTAATTCGACACTTCGCGCTGCTGCCACTTGCGCACCATTGACTCAATGTCCGTCTGCTGCAAACGCTTGAGATCGGGCTGCTCCATCATCATGTTATAGACTTCGTCTCGATCATAGTGCGTTCGGAAGCTAAAGAAAAAGCTCTCGCCCTTTTTCAAACAAATTTCCAAGCCAGTTTGTTTGAGCATATGACGTCGTTTGTACAGGTACTCAATCGTATTGTACGCCCAATTCAAAACCGGGTCGCCCACATTATTCACTTGGGCTGGCTGGAAATACAATCGCTGGTTTGTCATGATGAGGCATCCTGGGTATTTCAAAAGTGGCACGATCCGATCCACAAGTTTGCCTTTTGCCATCAAGGGACGTTCGCGAAAATCAACCAACAAGCTCGAATCAAATTGGTCCGTTTGTCTTGGTGTCAACACGGGTTCCAACTGTTTCTCTTCGTCCATCTTGTTCATGACACTGTCCTTGTGTGCCAGTTCCCAGATTGGGCGAACATTGGTGAGAAATTCTTCAATCTTGGAATGCAACAATAAAAACATGTACTTTTCAGGAACCCCGGAGCTTGGGTTCGTCTCTTTTTGAACATAGGGATGATCCACCCCTCGCTCTTTCATTTCCACCACGAACGAGACTTTAAATGCCAAGAGAATGGTACAATCGTCGGTCTCGGGGTGATTGTGTAGCTCCGCGACCGGCATTTCCTTCATATCTCGAAAGAAAAAGCGTAGAATTGGCAAATTGCTGTCCTGTGGTTCAAAGAAGAATCCGCGTGTACCCATTTTGAGTCGGCCCTGTACCTTACTGTACCAGTGAGGTAGACGAAACAATCACATTGTAATGTGTACCAGCTCACATGTACATGCATAGTGTATATAGAAAAAATGTACCGGTGAGTGTCGGGATGGGGCTCCATGTACCGATGCACGCTAAAATCCTGTAGACACCCGACGTGCCGATTTAGAGAGCAATTAAGAAGGAACAAAGGGATGGTGTCGACGTACATCAAGAAAAAATTCACCTTCTTCTAGCAATAGCAGATTGAATCGCGTCTGCACGCTCTTGTGGCTGAATTTGGACGCGAACATGGCGGCGGGTATGATGGTGCTACGCTGACAGTTGCGGTTACACACAAATGTTACACAAAATAGCAAAATTGACTATCTTAAACGTCACAATCTTTCGGATCAGCAGTTTTCAGTTGTTTGGCAGCCGGAAACCGCCATGGTACTTGAGCAGTAGAGCGAAGTCGATGCGCAAAAAGAGGGTGGCCCAGACTCAGGTTGTACGCGAAGAGCACGATATAAGCCAGCAAAGATCAAGATATCACGGCAGGAATCTTACACCTTAACTTTTGAATAAAAAAATAGAGCTGGCCACTACAACAGCTTTGGTCTTGGATTCTCATGTGCAAGGGGCATTTCCACGCTCATCTTACCTCGAAAACACTGGTCACTGACCCGTTCAGGTACTGTACCGAGTGGTTTTTGTTTAAAATTCATTACCTGACAACGGCAGATCTTGAACCTCACCAGCGCCCACCCTCTTGTACTCAACGACTTCGTCCATGATTGTCGGTCTCGCCACTCCCTGAACATTCTCTAGGTAACTGTCTTCATGAATGATTTAAGAAAAGAGCTTAGCGTTTTGAAATGCAGTCCTTAATTATGGAAAAAGTGGTTTTAAATGTTTTATGAACGGAAGACGGTTTACTTTGAGTGGTCCGAGGATAGTGAGCAAAACCTCGACACATTCTAAATACGACACGCCAAAACGTACTTGAATGGGTTACGTGGCAAAAGAATCCGTCTCCTATACTAGATCTAAAAGAGACCGAGCCGCTTCAAAGAAGACGCGGCTTGACCGGTAGAGTCGATGCCAATTGCAAGCTTATTTGCTTGCACACGATCGCGCATGAACTGTTGTTTTTAACAAAAAGACGTTAGGCAGAGGAAAGAGCGGTTTTTTATCTATCTTAAACGTCAGCTCCAGCGATATAGCTATGTATAGTGCAGTGTGAAGGCGCGCTTTTAGAGATTCTCGTAAACCGCAATGGCTATTCTGCTTCACAAAGCTAATGAGAAACGTTTAGACGGCTTCAGCGCGACTGACCAAAAAAAATGCCAACTTAGTTAAAAAACAACGGACTTTCAATATGTCAGTCACAGTCTTCTAAACATTAAGTAGAAGTGACTTCACGCCTGCGCGCGGTGCCCATGCTCTCAGAGCAATTTGTTTAAGCCGAGACACCTACGAGGTGTTCTGTTTCCGATGCACTACGTGAGCAAATTTCAATTAATATATACTTTGTCCAAGGTGCTTGTTGTCTACTTTGAAGCACATGATAGAATATCCAATGCCAAAACCGGTTCATTGTTACATCGCAGTGGTGACAGTGCTCCAAAATATTGTTGATACCGAAGGACGACGACCTTTTTTATAGGTTCTTGCGACGCCGAGTCCAATCATTAAAGGATTTTTTGTGACGCCAAAAACCAGTGAAATAGCAACCGTAAGGTCGTGCTGGAACAATTGCTCCTATTTGAAAAAGCTCCATTTATATGCACCACCCAAAGAGTGACTTCCGGAGAACTATCGCAAGGCAAATGAGCACACATTTCGACGCCATGGCTTGCATTGGCCATACAGTATCGATCAATAAGGTCTTTATCTTGTTTTAAGAACTTTAAGTGCAAAAGAACGGTAATTCTATTACGAAACGGGGCTTGTACCGTTAGTCAATGTTGAGGGATTATCATAGCCCGCTTTGCTGACTCCGTCCACAGAACCCACTCGAGGAATGTACCAATGTTTACGGCACCCTCTTCTTTCCGGTCCTGAACGACTAGGACCTCATCAACATGAATAGGCTAGATCAGACTCTTAGCCCTTGAATGGCCGGCGAGTGTGACGTTTAATTGGGGCTATTCAAAAGTGAAAAAGCCATTTCAGCACTTTTTAGCTTTTTGAAAGGCTTCTTTGCTGCCCTAGCTGGAAAAGACGCAGTAGCAAGTTACTTATTCTGCTAATAGGCAACGTGCAAAACGCTGCTCTTTGTGCCCACTGCTTGAAGGCAAACGTTTGCGTTGATCACCGGACAAATCAAAATGGTAGCCGTGCCTTCCCCATTGCAGTGAAGTGCGGGAATTTTCGAGAACCTTCTTTGTATTGGCAACTCTCTTACAAATAAATTAAGGCTTGCCGCTGATACTACTAGTCTTGCCTATGCAGGCGTAGGCTTTGTTGGTTGCGTCCGTTTGTACAGAGGATGGTTTTGGTTTTAAACAAGTTGTGAAAACTAAGACAACCTTCTTCGGTGCTTTGCATATCATTAAAGGCTCATCTACTCACTTGATTATGCATCACTCTGAGCCGACCTTCTCTCCGGAAAAAATAAAAAACGACCAATTGGAGCCGTTTAAATTCCGGTGGGAATGTAAAAAATCGTTTCAATAAGCCAAGGTTCTGTCGTGAGAGTTTTTTTCCGTAAAGAAATGCCAAAAAAATCAGATCAGTAGCTTCGAGACGCCTGATGTCTCTGGCAATGCATATAATTGAATTACTTATCGTAGTACAGTGTCCAGTTGAGGTTTAGCAATTTCCTATCGTGATATTCCGTAGTCAATCCCTTATCGCATCCTCATTTTCTTTCAAAGAAAAGTGCATTGTGCTACTTTCATACCAGCCTGTAATTTTTTAATACCCGCACTATCTTGTGGGCTCACGACCTTCCTGTGAATTTCTGCTACCTTCACATGGGGGCTCAAGCTTGAATATGAAAAGACAGATTATCAAGGGTCAGACGCTTCTACGAGAGCTGGTGCTACTAGCAGAGCTTGGCTAGCCCCTAAAAATGCTTTGAGGATGTCTCCACCTCTACTTGCGGAAAAGAAGAGTTCGTTCGAACAATCCCATATAAGACTCGGCGTTTATTTCCCCAAGCTACCTTTAATAGTAGTCGAAAGCTTTACATTGGTGGAAATATTACTCTGTATCGCGATACTGGACTGCTTACACCTAAAATATGTAGCATTTGACCGATTCAGGGCTGATGTTAATTGCATTCCAAAAACTTAGTTAAACAAATAGACAAGAAATAAGTGTGCTGCAAAAAAAAATCAGAGCAATATTTAAGTTGCCCTTTGGAAATTCTCTAATTGTTTAATGGTCAATAACCCAGCGCGCAATACTTTGTGACGTGCCAAAGCCTATCAATACTCGAAATGGTATTCAAGCGCTCATACACTTAAATGTACAGCCAGAAGTCCGAATTTTGCATTTGCAAGCTGTCAATCTTACATCTCATGCCACAGATCAATCTTGAGGACTTCATTTTTTCCCAGTTAAGCTTTCCGCCAGGACTCGTGGTCAACATATTGCTGGCGTTGAGGGTGTGCCTGCTTTTAGTGGATTTCAAAATTCTTGAGCAAGACGCAGGAGCCCCTTCGAGACAGACGTGAAATATGTGATTTCTTGCTGCAGCCAGAGCATCCGATATTGCTCTGCTCGGTAATACATAGGTCCATTGAGACTAAACATAAGTCAGCGGGTTATCATGTAGGACATAAACCGTTCAATTAGGACAATTCGGAAAGTCGAGTTTGCCTGTGGCTGTACTTCTCTTAAGATGTTTGAATCACCTCCTCCATTGTTGCAAGCTGCACTTTGAAAAGTTAAGTATAAAAAATTTAGCCGTCCATGGTCAGAGTCACCTTTAATTGTCCGAGCAGTGGATCCCTTATATCAACGGCCGCCATCATTTATAATTCATAAGTTCCATTTATAAAATCAAACTTTATGAAAAAGCGTGTGCTCTGGCGGAGCTCAAGGGTGGAAAAGAACAATCAGTTCAACTTTCCTTTACTACGCTCCCAAAACACAATACACTCCGATGGAGTTGCTTCAAGGGTGAGTCCACGGCTTTTGATCCAGCCTTTTGGTAAGAAAGTGAACACACCACGAGGGCTTGATTTTTTATGATCTAGATCGCTTCCTTCTTTATTCTAAAAATAGCTTATTAATTTACTGTTTGGAATTTAAAATTTAAAAGCTTCAAGCTTTACTGTCTTACATCCTATATAAGGCGTTTCCTAGGCCTGTGCTGCTTGACCTTTTGAAATTAATCATTGCTCGTAGATCTTGAGATCCATAACTCTTTACGGCGGCTCATTTGTAGACAGAGCTGCAAATTTATTAACTACCTCGGGGCCTGCTCAACTCGCCGATGCGAAAAGGTAGCTATATTGACCTTGTAACCTTTGAGAGATTGTGGCCAGTAAAGTTCACGTAAAATTGACTCACGTTCCACCAAATGTGCCGAGTAGACACAGCACTGCACTTTGAAAGAATGGGCGGAAAGGTAGAGCTAAGATCTCTTAATTAGCGGTGTTAACTACCCCAGACAATACGAATTTTGGCGAGTGCATTCGATTATATATCTGATTTTAAGACAGCGATTGTGTCCATTCCACAATTTTTTTAGAGCTTCAGACTGCAAGCCTGTAAAATCACCAAGTGATGTGCCCATCTTGCATCAGAAACTACCATTTACTCCTG
>RCHQ01000432.1:0-20929 GCA_003676415.1 Plasmopara muralis
GTGCAAAACAGAACTTTAGATCCTGTTCATTTCATTGCTTTTATCTGGATTGGCTACGACATGGAGCACAAGACATTTAGTATCTATCCGCTAATGTACTCGCAATTGATCATCGAAAGAGAACACGAAAAGGTGCCTGACCCTGTTAAATCGGATAATCAACTGACCAAGGACGATGCAGCGCAGACCGAAACAAAGTCAAAATGGAGTCAAAGCCGTAGCATCGCTTGTCGGAATTTTCGTGTAACTGGCGGGCGGGAAGAAAATCTACAGCTCAGGTACTGTAGCCAATCCAGTCGAATGTTACACTGGAATAAAGGCGATGCGATATTTCCTAGAGAAGATGGAATGACATGCTGTGCGACGATAAAGGAGTAGTAGAGCATGTCGTGTACTTGGATGCAGACTGGGCTGGTAAATTTGTTCTACCAGCATAACAAAGCTCGTGTTGCTTTAAGTTGGCGCTGTACAATTAAAAAAAAATGACGCTTATAGCTAAGTAAGCGACTGCATCCAGGAAGTCGTGTAGATACGGCCACTGCTAAAGGACACTGAAGCAGGGCTGTTGGGACGATTATATAGCTTTGGCGAAGAACGTCTATTTTAACCAACCCAAATATATCGGAATTTTTAATGTTTTCATTCTCGAGAAGGTAACCAAATGACCGACTGATCAAGTGACCTTTAATCTTTTGCTCCGCATTGTCGAGTATTCGCACACTATTCGACAAGACATCTGTTTGCGTAATTCTGATGGATTTTGCTTATGTATAAGAGAGGAGGAGCAACGTTCGCAAGAAGGCACTGTCCAAAGTAGTCGCCACCATTCGCATATGACAATATGTTTATTTAACTAAAATTGCTTGGCCCCATACTACAGCGTTGAGCACTAGTCCTAATAAGTACTACCGCAATAAAGCAAGGGAGCCGATAACTTTATATTCCACACCATTTTCTCGGTATTTGATTGGCTGTAGAGACACAAACAGGCACAAGAAGTCGAAAACCGAAAAGCAGCGCGGATTGGGTGAAAGTCAAAGTAAGAGACGAAGGAGAAGCTGAAGCTAATTTGTGATTGGCGAGTACGACGCAAAGGAGGACATGTTTGTGCCGGTGCTGCAGACTGCAGAGGACGCACAGCAAACCCACCGATAGTTGGGCAGTTAAAAGTTTTCGTGGAGAGCTTTGGCTAGGCGAGAAATTCTTATTCATAAGTCATATTGCGTATTAGATCAAGAGACTTTATCAATCATGTCTACAAGAGATCCAGAGTTAATGTCGAGATATCCAAACAACAATTTGCAAAGATGAATGGGACGCTCGTCGTTTATGCGAATTGACCGAGAGTTGGTACGCAGTGGCTGGCGAATGTCATCGACGTACATGAATTAGAGTCTAGTTTGCGAGAATATGGTTTAACGAGGTTTTAGGAAAAGGTGGAATTGACAATAGCTTGTATTGATTAAGAGAACGAACGTAGCAACAAGAGAGTACTTCATCGCTGCAGTGCCACGAAGACAGCTATTTTGGCAAGCTATTTGGAGAGATGCATTTTCGGGATGACATCTGTCTGTACGTCTTTTAGAGCCCGATGAAATCAGGCAACCGTTCTGCTTTGAGGCAGCTGTCCACGCTGAAGTGAAGGACGACGATGCTAGCCTTTGGGTCTGTCTACTGCAGAGTTTGTCAGGCGGTGGAAACAGTATCATCCCGCCTTCTGCTGCCCTACTCAACTCGCTATCCAATACCAAGCAATTACAATCGGTGGGTGGGTCAAGTGGTGCTCGTATTCGCGCTAGCACGATCGATATATGGAGCATTCGCATAGTCGCAGCGCTGCGTCGACTGCTTCTCACAAGCAAGCGATGAAATTCAAAAGCTTTATCAGGCGCAATGCATATGAATATTGAAAGGGTTAAGGTTTATATCTTACAAATATCTCTGGTTGTTGAAGCCAATCAACGTAGATAAAGGAGGCTTTAGCCCTGTAATTGATAATTGAGGGGTGCTAAAACACTTTTTCTTAGTGGGTTAGAGAAAAGTGTGGGCAATGAGAAGTTTGCCTGAGCTAATGCGTTCTATCTGTAAAACGGCTTGAACTCGTTTTGAGACAAGCCTTTACTTGAGAACGAGCAAAAGAAAAAACACTTAACCTAGACCTTGATTATACAAAGTCATTTCTACGTGCTCTCCGTTTCTATACCGAATGATGTACTTTTCATTTGGCTAAATCTTCTACTCTGGCTTGACGGGATCTACGCGATTCGCTAGTGGTCGACGCTGAGTAACGCACAGGAACGTTATAAGGCGCAGATCTTTCATTTCACTGTTATAAACAGAAAAAGTAGACAGTATGCGGCTTCGCTAAATAGAAAGCTTTTAGTACCTTGAGACCCCATGTGAAGTGGTCTGGTATTAGCCAGCATACGGCATCCTATATTTGTGAATGGTCTAGGGCAATACATTGACAAGTAATTAATACGTTCTCGTATGCAAAGTTGATAAAGTTTATTATTTAGAGGCATTCATCGGCGTCCATAGATGAAAGAAGGCTAGGAAATCAGTCTATTCTGAAAATGTATAATATTGTCTATAGTTCCAACTTTGCATAAATCGCACAGAAATTGCTTTGCAGCGTCAATGTTGTACATGCTGCTAGTCTTCTTATACAATCCGCACCCTACATTACATGTTAATGTTAAAATTACACCGCTTAATGTATGTTGAACAGGCGGATGGCGTCACAGTATTTACAAGTAGTAATTACATATGGTAGCCGTTCATTGGTCTATATAAATATATTCACTTCGGTTTTTGCCATCTTCTCAACGTTTAAGCAGATGCGTGGGAGTGTTGTATGGATGTAACATGTACTATGTATCACGCGCATACGTACAGCCTTAAGTGAAAATCGAGGCCAAAAAAAGAAAAGTACCCAAATAGGCGATGGGACGACCATTCAGAAATACCAAAAGGCACGAAATTACAACCGCTTGCACAACGAAAGAGACGACAATATTTGCAAATCAAAATTAGAAAAAAAGAGAACAAACTTTCAGTGTACGGTCTTTTTCAACAATGCAGACCTTTACAGCGAGCAGACTGAGGAATCGGTAGTTTGTACAACTTAAACTAGCTCAGCGACACGCAAATTGACTTGTATGCGGGGTAGGTCTTTTGAGTTTTGGGCTCTCTTTAATGTGGTGCATTCGTTCTTTGTCTTCGCTGTTGCTAATGGCTCATTACTTTCGAATCGGCACAACTCCTCGTCTAAGTGCTGATACGCACACATCATGAACTTCAGAGTCTTAAACGTCCTCTTTGTAGTCACTTTCGTCTTGTGCTGCTCCACTTTTGCCAGTGTTGACGGCGACGTGGACACCAAGATTAATGTCCATCAGAGTCGGCGTTTACCATTCCAAATGAGAATTTGGGTTAATCTGTTTTATCTGGAAGAATGTCGAAAGTTGCTTAAAGTGGTGACGAGGCTACATCACCACTTTCAAAAGGGCAAAAGGCTCTTGACAAGAAAGATGCAGCAACCGCCAAATCCGCACGAACGGCGGACGATGCTGCGCAAGCCATAAAATTGAACAAAATATCGACTGAAGATATGAAAATTCTAGCAAAGCAAGCGTCAGGTTTGACATGGAAGAGGAATAGTCTGGTGCGAAAGGTTTTAATATTTGCATTAGGAGCCAGTTATTTCAGCGCTCTCATCGCTGAAGGTGTGATCGCGTTTGCGCAGGACAAAACGTTTTCTGCTGTAACAAAGATGACTGTGAAGATCGACAAAATTATAGTGGTCGCGATTGCAATGCACTCCTTTAAATCTATACTGCTCTGTAAATTTATTGGCTCGATTCGATCGATTCAGTTTATTGATTTTGAGACTGCACCCGATCTGTACCCACCGCCTTCGTCTTCGACTTAGACTTCGTAAGCTTTACGAAAATAGCTTTCTTTCTTCAGATGGATCAAATTACTGACACCCTTCTCTATTAATATTCAAGAACGCAAGTCATCTACTGCTCTGCTTCTATACACGTCGTTGGAACAGCTTGTGTCGAACTCACCAGTCACGCACACTTTGTGCATGTGCCTGCAGGAGATTGCACAGTACAGTCGGCACGACGCAACCAGTCGAAAGATTCTCTTGCATCTCGTATAATAGCGTGTATTTGTTCCCTAACTTGCCACAGCTTTTCCTATCGCAAAACTGTGAGCACAGTTTGTGCTACCGGAAAATACTATCTACAGTCGTTACGCATCTTCTTTCAAGAATTAAACAAGTTGGCATGGCTGTCGTCCTTAATCATCTCCATGTGTCAGATTAACGCTGATTATACGACATCTATTTAATTCGACGTCGAAATTAGCGCTGCTAGTGTCGTCAGACAGTGCTCGAATTTTTCTTAGGAAATGTGTGTTATTTACCATGTTGTTGACGCAAATTAAGTCTTTAATTGGAAATCGAAACTTGATAAAAATATTGGTTTTCGCAGTCGCTGAGAGGAAGGCTTTGTGTCTCTTGACCTTCTCACAAAGTGAGCGGATAGGTAAATGCACAAGTGTAACAGTTCGCATGTATCGTTGTGGCTGACGCATTTTCCTCAAAAAACTACGCCACAAAGGGGCATGTAGAAGTGTTTCATCAATAAGTCCGAGGATCTAGGCCCGAAAAATTAGTAAAAGCTACAGAAAACCGAGCTTAACTGGCATTCTTTTTGTAAGAGCCTCGACACCCTATCTTTTCGAACACGTTTGCATACTGGGGTATTCTGAAATGTGGTCAGTATACTGGGGCGTATCAATTCTAACAAGCAATGCACCCAAGCATTAATTACACGATGTTCCCGTAATACAACAGGAAAGCAAATATCAATGCCGCACGCGTATGCGTAAAAAGAGACACAAATGGAACGCATGCTCAGCGTGATAATGTCTATTTAATCAAGCGTGTTCAAAACTGTTTGTGTTTTTTGAAGACAAAGCAACAGTGACTTTTCTTACCCTCATAAACTATAAATACAAAGATTTTTGCTTATATCCCGAGAAAAAAATGAGTTATTTTTTACTTGAAATTCAGGTCATGACAGCATTAGATAAAATCGAGATCTACTTTGATATGAGAAATACGTATATGATCGCTTTGCACTCAAAAATGTTTCAAAAATATAGATATACGTACAAGTGGTTCTTATTCCCTAGTATTCTAGAGTTCTAAATCTTGAAATGCAATTGCACGAGGATAATGAGACGTTATAAAATACGCAATGCTCTCAAAACCAGTGACTCAATGTGGTCATTAAAAAACATATAAGCCTGATGGGTCCAAAGAAAAACTTGTTGCAAAAAATGTCTCCACAGGACATTATAAATATAGATTAAAATTATTTTACCAGTCGTAACTTACGTCTACGCCTAGTCCCGACAGCGATTTTGACTTGGGGCGTAGATCAACGGAACCACATTTAATCACAATAAAGGAGATAATGCCACGTGTGCGTCTTGCGGGAATATTATGTGGACTTGAATTGACACCTCGTGTCTGGCACCATTTCTGCTATGCAGCTATGATGGCGGAACGTTTAGTACGACTTGTGAAATCCTCGTAAACAATGATGAAATATGACGCTTCGTCTGTGTCGGCAACAGACAAGACGAAGCGTCATGTTTCATCATTGTTTGCGAGGATGGTCTCCCATTAGCAAATGCTTTTGCTAGCGAGACCACGCATATTTCAAGGATCGGTTTCGAAGACTGGTATTGATAATGATAGTTTTTAGATGATGGCGCACAGAAAAACCGTATTGAGTATTGGAGTAGTTTGAAAAGCGTGCGACCAAGGAATCAGGTTAGTCGGGCACTGTGGTCACCCAAACAGTATTTACAAAAGTTCGATGAATATGATTGCCTCACCTGAAGCTAGAAACGCAAGATGAAACAGTCTTCATACAAAAGAGCAGTGGCATGCCTAGTGATGATACTTCAGCATATAAAACAAGCTTTGTTCGCGAGCAAATCGCAATCCTATAAATTGGAATTAGATTACCACATTTGTTTTGTTTGTGGCCTTAAGTATCAAGAAAATACAGGTGACTTTGATATCATGCCTCGTGTGCGTGTACTTCTGGTGCATTGCAGACAACCTTTCAAAATTAATATCGCTTTGCTTACAGATATATTTTAAAAAAGTCCCGCTCATAATGACCGACTTAAACTTAGTGCATGTCAAGATTATAGGTAAGATCAAAAGGACAATTTGTATCGAATAACTAGTATTGAAGCCGCAAACTATTGCACACGTCAATCTCCTTAAGATAACTGATAGTGAATAGACATTTACGTTTATAATTTTACCACATCAGGTAGCAAATTGCAGTCAGTCTCAAGCCCATGCGAAGGATCCTTGACCGTAACTTTTAAATCGCTGAAGGATAAAATAATTACTTTTCGCGTCTGACGGACGCGAAGTTCGCGGTATTTTGATGACTCAAACGCTACTATCACTTAAAAAGACGGTTGCATATGCGGCCCATTCGCTTTTAAGCAGGGGATACGTGTCGCGTCGTTAGGCCATTACGAGCAATTTCTTGGTTCTATCCGTTAAGCCTGGCGATAGTGACTACTCCGGGATTCAAGTCTGGAAAGCTTTCCAGTGCTATATTTATGAAGAAGAAAGACAAGCGCTTCCTTTACATAGTGATGATTATTGAGGCGGACTTAATCACGAATAAACAGGTGCGCGAAACGTTTGCGCTCTCTTACCGGGATGGTAAGGCCGAATGTTAAGAACTGATCCTTGAAATTACTTCACCTGAGTGTTTTGTGATTGTAAGCACATCAAAGGCCAGGTTTTTACCGACAAGTGTTGAGTTTTGCTAGCGTTCACGCTTTCTTTTTTGCTAGCAACGTAGGCATGGTCCTGAGGATTTAGCAACTTTTGGTTCTTACCAATATCAAACACGTCAAGATACCTGTGTCCCTGGGCGACAGAGAGGTAGGCTTGTTTCGCTATAAGCCTATTTCTCTATTGGCAACAACAATAAGAAAAACAATCAAAGTCGCTTTTTGAGAAATATGTGGCCATAGATCGGCTTACTTGTCCAAAATAGTGTCAGTGGACAGATTTTTGTATGCAAAAGTTCGAGATTTGTAAGAGTGGGTGAGCAGTCTCCAGTCCGCTCCCAGCAGACATAAGTATTGCCAAGACAACCAACATCTCCTGCGAGGCTGCAGAAAAGATGGACACATGATCTGCGTCTGTCCCAAAAGGGCCGGTCAAGTGGACATATATGCGCCCAAGGGCTTTGAAGGATATTTGCAGAAGTCGTGCACTCGTGCCAGAGAAATGCAGATCACTAGTAAGTGCAGGGTGTTCTTTTAAAGAAGATTTAAGTCGTTATAATGAATGCGTAGTAGCTACATACCATAATACCGAGAGCTTGACAGCATTTAAAAAAACCTCAGCAGCAATTAATTAAAAATGTCGATAGCTGCGATGGTTCCACGTAATTTAAAAGAATCTCATGGCGGAGAGCAATCTTTGCCGCCCGCGTAAAGGCAGGTTTTGGCAGGTGTATAACCCTGTGGCTGAGAATTGTATCTTAATAACGGAGATTGTCGACAGTTCTACTATTCGTTACCTCAGCTTAAATTGCAGTGGCTTTCATAGACAATATAGCAACTTAAGTGCAACGAGCTCGAAGCTACTAAGTTCTTGGTCGAGCTAACATTTAAAAATATCCTGAATGTGATTTAAAAATTACGAAATGTCTTTGAGAAATTTTAATTGGTGTGTTCGGACGAAGCCATATTGAATTAGAGTTATAGGCAGGTACGTTTTGCGGTAGCTTATAGATGCAAAAGGGTATTACATTCTATATTAAAGTACTCAGATATGGTGTCCTGAAACTCACCATCGCGGCTGCATTAATAGGGGAATAGACATGAGATTGGATTCGTACTAGGCACGAAAGACTTTGTCACAAAGCATTGACCACCGCCGCTAGATCGGTGTGAGCTCATTGATGACTACTTTGTCAAAAAGACATATAGTTTTAAAGAGTGATGGTCAAAATCTCCGCACTTGTCGACGACATTCTGGTTTCAAATTCCAAATATAGTCTAATTATGCCTTTAATAAGCTAAACAATGCAGCGAAACCTGCAAACACCCATTGCAAAGAAGAATAAGGTCATTGACTTGTCCAAACATACATTTGAAGTACAGATAGATGGTATCAATCCCGAATAAGGGAGTCCACTAACCCTTCACGGCGATTAGAACGCCGACCGGTATGCTAATAAAGTAGTAAGTGACGCCAAAGGGTGATCGAACGCTCAGGCTACATCTCAATAGCTTAAACCCACCAATGTCTTACCCATTACGGGCTGCTTCGACATATTATAAAGTTAAATTCAATTGTAGCTGAAGTCATGTGGGCCACTGGACTTCATGCCAACCCTAACAGATATGACGTTCAGGCTGAGGAGGAAATTCTCTCAAATAGATTTTGAAGCTTATGCAGATCTTTATCGAGCAAATATTGTATCGACTTCTTCTACATCGCAAACTTGAACGTATCCGATGTAGTGGCTAGGCTTAGTCAATTAGTTGTATTAGTACAGCGCTGAATATGTGGGTACTGCAAGACTTTTGTCCGATCTATTGAAAATAAAGTCAGGAAAGCAGTGCCGAAAAGCGTTTGATAGCATCATAGAATGCCTTTTAGAAACATAGACTTTTACTTCCACTAGAGAAGACAAAGTAGTTTAGCGTCGTTTGGGACTGCGCGTTATTCTAACTTGATGAACACAGGCATAAGGGAGTTGCTCGCTACAGTCTGAGCGAACTAGAGCTATCGTGCGACAATTTATCGTTCCTGGACAAGTGTTATTTGCCATTTGCTGGTACAGTTGTGAGTGCTCCATTTCAGTTTCATGCCCCTTGTGGTCGTATCAAGCAAACTTGATAAGAGCGGCAACAAATATGTCGACTCATCTCCAAAACTGGAAAGACAGCTGTCATTATATTTGGATAGTAAATACTGCATCGAATGCAAGGTTTGCAAGCTCAATTGCCAACAGTTTTTGCGCAAGAAAACATTTTTTTCTCATATTAGCATTTTGAAAACTCTGACGGAAGTCAAATTTATCACGCACTCAAGATGAATGTCAATTTAAAGCTTTAAATGCAGAACTCTGTCGCGGATAAAGCTACTCTAGTTGGGTAGACAATTCTCGATAGTGATGCAATTTGCATCACTACAAGTGGATAGACGAGCAGTGCTATTAAGAGTAAATCGGGCAGATCTAGCCTAAATTGCTGCTTTCGACGACATAAATTATATATCTTGAGGCACATGATGCTTCAAACGGCGGTAATTTGGGTCGAGAAAAAGCACGTTGCTGGTTCCCACAACATAATGCTGGCTTCACATATACAAGTGATAGACCAAATTTTTGGAAATCTGCGAGACATGCCGTACAGTCAAACATACGGCTTTTCTACAGAGCTTACCAGAAACGGGACACTGTTTGAGGGCTATACGTCCTACTTAATCTTTGGTCTGCTGGGGGTCAATACAAAAACAAGATATTGATAATTGGTTGCCGATGGTTTATTTGGCACACGTTCTAGTCAGAAACAAATGGTAAGACTATTCAGGTATTCTTTATTAAAACTAAATTGGCTTTTTTACACAACGTTGTTGATTAGAGACCCGTTGTTTGCCGCTGCATTTTAGAAATGCTTTCAACATTAAGAAACATGATTGCTGATACTTGCAGCAGATCATACACATAAAGAAACTTGATTTTCGACTCAGACCATCTACGGACAGCTGGTCATACGAAAAGGATATACTCGACACACTTTGTAGCATGAACGTTGCGGCAAAGTGACAGGTCAAGTTTATAATCAACAATGTGTACCATGCATCAATGGACTAATTTGATTTTTATATAAACGGGCCCAAAAGCCTACTTTATTGCCACGTTGAGCAACTCATAAATATTGATACCGTCTTCGTAGTCCATAAATTGATACTTAAACACTTTCAGCGATGCTTTAAGCCGGGTGCTGAAGACCTTCGTATCCTTGAGTTGTGGCGCGACAAGTACACATTTATTCAGGGTGTCAGTGTTTGTCACGTCCCGATGCAGGTGCATAAAAGAGAGAGTTATTGGTACTCTTTTGTCCAGTGAGTAGAAGAGGTCTGAGCGACTGAAGCCAAATGGTGACTACCTTGCATTAGTTAAAGGGCAGTTATTGACTGCCATAATGGAGGTATCGTATACATTCACAGAGGAAACTACGAGCGGGGGACAAAGACCACTATTATAAGAAGCTAGCAACCGAACCGAAGTTGCTAACGGCAAACAGCACCAGAAGATTGTGTGTTAAAATTAGCACATCAGTGACCAATCGGTTGCAACTATGCGCTCGCTGTAAATTACAACGAGAAGAGGCAGACAACTCTGACAGCGCTTTCGCAGAGCATACCTTTCATCCTTATGTTGATGCACGCATGAGTGCCAACTGCTCTTAACTTTGTGTCCGTGAGACGCAAACTGTTTTTGTTTTTCGATTGACGAGTTGATTGCATGAATTCATAAAAATCTCGAAGAATACGTATATTTATAGTGTCTGTGTGGTCAATCTACAGGTAGCTTTCCTCTGTGAGCTTGCCGTACAAGAAGACCTTATATGGCTTAATATTCGATCCGCAAGCAAAGTACTCACATATCGATTTGAGGCACGGAACAGACGCTTGAAACTTCTAAAAGTCACTACTCTTTCGCTTAAAGCACCATTGGATCACGAGGCGAGCCTTGTTTGTAAATTTAAGTCTGTAGTGTCACCAAAGAAAGCCGTTTTAATTACAGGAAAGAAATACTCTCAAATCTGTGCGCTTCGGTTTTAAAATCGAGATTAGCTACAAGATGGAGCATAAGACATTGGGTGGTTGTCATCTCCTTACGCGAAATTTGATCGGCAAGACGGTTGGTCAAGAGAGCGCAAACGTCGGCTGACACTGCTATTATTTGATTAAAAAAGACGATAAAGCGCAAATCAAAGAAGACAAGGCCATGATATAGTCAAAGGTGTAGCTGATGCTTGTGGAAACCTTATATACCTGGCAGGCGGAACGAAGAGCTGAATCTCGGGGGCTATAGCCAAGCGGAGTTGCTACTTAACATATTGCTACTTTGCAGGAGTAAATATTATGTGGTATCTCCTGAAAGATAGAATTAGGCATGCTGTACGACAGATCACGGAAAGTTGAGCTTGTTGCGTTTTTAAATTCATACAGGGTTACGACATATGTCCAACCAACATAACAATGCTCATGCTGTGCTGAGAAACTGTGGTTTACAACTATAAATTTCAAGAAATGACGCCCCAAAGCTGAGTGGTGTAAATAAAGAAGCTATTTGTAGACGACTATTGCCAATAGACATTGGTGCAGGGCTGCTATGATATTCGAGGACATATAGCTTTAGCAAAGAAGTGCTAAACTAAGCATATCGATATTCCTTTTCACTATATTTGCGAGAAGGTAATCAGTAGACTGACCGATCATACTTCCATTATTGAGTGACCAATAAACTTTTATTACACATTGCCATGTTCTTCTACATTGTTTGGTAGGACTGGTGTATAATCAATATGATGCTTTATGGACCAATATTAGTATTGAAGGCGTCGTACGAAGTTGCTAGCATTTGAACTCACTTTCAAATTCAACGTTCGTACACTTACAATACAAATAAATTGTCGAGTATACTCAATCAAAAAATGCTTTGCCCACTCTCTTTCAAAATTACGATAAGAGGTAAGGCAAATTGTGGTTCGATCATCGTATATTCAGACAATTAGTTATGGCACTTTTCCAGCGCTAATTCTTATGAAGACTCATTCTTTCATCCGCAATTATTGCTGTGATAGTATGCCTGAACTGAAAGCATATTTAAACACGTTTGGACCTTTGAATGTATATTGAAACTAAATTTTGTTCTGAGAGAACGCCAATAGCCTTGCAATTTCACTTATTCTAGACGTTGATAGTACCGAACTTGCTTCTACGAAGCATTGCGACAGGCATTTTAAGCCCTTGTGAAGTGTTTACTGATAACACACAATTTACTTTCTGCCACACCATTCTATAAGGAGAAGCAGTCGTCTGGTGTAAAAATTGTGGGGCTTAAGCTTCCACTACAGCCGAAGGCGTCTACACGATTCGCTAGTGAAAGTATTGTTTGACGCTGAAAATTGCACCTGAGCGTTAGAAGGCGCAGGGTCTCGCATTGTGCTGGCTAAAATGGTACACGAAGGGAAAAAAATCTATCAACAGTTGACTTGATGGTAAAAAGCTATTACTTCACAAAGACCCACAGCATCTTTGAGTCTAAGTTAGTACATTGTTTAGTAGTTGAAACATTGCTTTTTTGCAAAATTGGCGCGGAAATTGCATGGAGTCACCGAACAGCTCAGAAGTTCGTTGTGAAGAAGCCGTTGCGCGCGTCGTAATAGTTTCTTACAGCGTTCAGAGGCCGAAAAGTTATTGTCTTATGTACGATTATTTACTTTGCAGTAATGCAAAAGTGGCTTTAACATGCGCACAAACTTACTCGCCACCAAAATTGGTTTTGTTGAGACAAGATACTATGGATACGTGTTGTATATTTTTCCATGTGCGTGTGAAAATGACGTCATCAATAGTTCATTGTGAAGTTTCAAGATGTTCTTTACCGGGAATATACATGCTTTCCTAGGGCAGGCTCAATTTTTGACCAGCTAACATAAGTAAGCACACATTGAATTTTTATACCCCATCATATCTGCTAAAACAAATCAGTTTACGCTGTAAATTCCCCGAAATACTCAACTGTTATATTAGTACGAAAAAGTTGAAACACTACTAAATGCTCTCCGGACGAGAGAACGCCGCTTGTGGATGCGTCTTTGCGCTTGGAAAATAAAAATGTGCATCTGTCGTTCTCATAAGCTTTATTAGAACCGATTCTTTCCAGTGATAATGCTATGGCGACGTCGGACTGAACGCTGCTGTTTTTGACAAATAAGGGCGTGGAAGCGGCTGACAGCCATTGAGCAAAGCCAGACTTTTGGCAAGTAAATTCCAACTCGATATTATGAAGCATCGACAGCAACTTGCACACGAGCAGAAGCGCTGCCTTGGTTTTGGTATTCCAATGTACCACGTAGGCGGTGCTCAACGACGCAGAATATCTCGGATGCTTTTCAAAGATTTCAGGACATTGCAATGCCCCTGCATGTAGGTGCGTGTGATATGTTTTTTCGTGCACTTGCACGTGAATTTCCCAATAATTTTTATAGCACGATTGATGCACGTAGCATTCGCATTGTCGCAGAGCTGCGTCGAGTGCTGCACACAAGCAAGTCGCCGGTGGCGATGAAATACCAAAGCGCTATTAGCTCTTTCGATTTTCGAAACCCATGTGCTCTTCGCGTCTTTAGCGAATTTCGCGCATCCCAGTCACAACTGGAAGGTTTCAATGTTATAATCTTTTAAAGATCCTTGACAGTTGTAGCTAATTAACGGTTGAAATTTAGGGGAGGTTAACAAAACTATTAGGCGGCTCCGTGAATAAATCTAACAGCATATGCTTTTTAATGATACGAATAGCATATCTAAGAAATTTGAAGCATACCCTAACAGCGCTATTATCGGCAATTACGCCAGAACGAAGAGGTGTCGTCCATTAAGTATTTGACTGACACATAAAGTGTATTGAGGACAATTGTCATGCCAACCTGTCTAATCTTTGTAATAAGCTGCACAGCGACTATGCGTCGATTACGAAATCTTTTCCTAGTTGCATCACAAATTTGTCAAAGAAAAAGTTGTGGCAAGACTGGACGAATGAATCACTCGACATGGTAAGAGATTCCAGACTTTTTTAAGTCTCTACTTGTCTAGTTGCGTAGTGCCGACGGTTTTTTAAGTCATTTTGCTGCAGGCACATTCTTAAAGTGTGCGTGATTAGCGTGTTTCTTGTCACAGCGTAAATGACTTGCATTATTGAATCATAATGAAGGACAATAACTCAGCAATGGAATCCATTTTTTTCTTAATCAAGCTATTTCTATAATACTGGCATTCGATACCGTTGCACCACAATCAAATATTACCCGCGCTTAATTTCGCGCGATGCGCAACGAAACACTGCAGTGGTCACTCAGTCGTAGGTGCAGCCAACTTTCATGAAAGCGATCATAACGAAAAGAACAAATGTGAATAGATACATCGGGCTGTTTCAAAATCGAAGTCGAAGTCGAGGTCGGTGGGTGCATGTCGAGGAGCAGTCTGTAAACAAAGAACTGCATAGATCGAGTCGAGTTGGTGGATTAAGACGCTGCACGAGATGTAAGGGAGTGCATTGAAGTTGCGATCACTGTGCTTTTGTCGATGTTCACAGTCGTAGTCGTCACAGTGGAAAACTTCTTGTCTCAGTGGCGAGAAAAAAGATCGTAAGGATACCGAGGGAAGCGAGCAAAACATACACACCATAGTTTACCCACTTGGCCACGCTTTTAAGCATTCTCATCTTCAGAATTAATAATTTTGCCGCTTCCTCTGCTAGATTTTGTGCCTCTTGTTTTGAAACCTTGACCACCTTTGCGGCGTCTTCCGCAGCATCATCTGCCGCTCGTGCGGTTTCAAGAGTTGTTGGAGTTTTGTCGTTAAAAGCCTTTTGAGCTTTAAAAAGTGCTGATGTGGTATCGTCACCACTTTTAACAACCTTTGAGGCTCCGTTAGCACCGGCGTCTAAAGCAACATTGCCTTTATTAAAAGCGTTCGTACGCCATAACAAACGACGACTCTGACGGACAATGACATTAGCATACACGTCGCCGTTGGCGCTGGCTAATGTGGAGGTGCACACGACAAAAGTAGTAACGAGGAGGACGTTAAAGACTCTGAAAATCATGACATTTCCGTATATCGCGATTGTCAGACGCCAGGCTGATAAACCTTGTTCAATAGGCACTTCTCGCCTAGCCGAAGCTCTCGACGAGAACTTCTCACTGCCCAACTGTCAGTGGGTTCGTTCTGCGTCCTCCGCAGTCTGCAGCACCGGCACAAATTCGTCCTCCTCTGCGTCGAACTCGCCGACCACAAACTTGGCGTCCGCCTCTCCTTCGTCCCTTCCACCCTACTTTTTATAGCACCCCTACCCATCTCCTCGGTATTTGATTGGCTGTTGAGACACAAGCACGAAAAGTCGAAAGGCAGAAAAGCAGCGGGAAAGTCGAAGTAAAAACTGAAGGGGGTGGTTAGCGGCTCCCTTAGTTTATAAATGATGTTGATAATATTATTGGCTTTTACAATCGGTGAGACGAAATTTTTTTCGTGCCTCACGAGACGTGATCTTTTTAAAGCAAAGTAAAAAGAGAGCAAATGACTAGATAGGTAAGTACCCAGTGTACCCGTTAAGTATTGCTGAGCAAAGCAACATCCGCAGCTTTAGCTGTAATAAAGTTGGGAAGATAATTTGAAAGGGGGGCATGGAAACACTAGAAGCGATGTACCTCATTAATGAAGCCTTTGTGATGGGTGTGCAGTTAATGCACACAATAGAAGCTCAGCCCCTGGGAGCTTGATATCTTTCAATAAAAGAGCCAGCTGCAGTAAGCTGATTGTTGCACGCACAAGTGTACGAGGTCATGAAAAACTCGTTTGAGTCTCGGTGGACTCTGGCGCGTCGAGATATTTTGCGCGCCAGCAAACATTTGCAGTCAGCCAAAATAGGATGACTGGTGCGTTTTGAGAGAGGAGCATGAACAAGTTAGCTTTAGTTTGACACGTTAGTGGGACAATTCTACACTTCTAGGGCAACGATAGACCTGGCTGTGAAATTTGATGATGCCGAATGCACAAAGCCATTGCTTAGCCTTGACATTGACAAGTATGACTAAGGTTTACGCGTGTGTTGACTATAGAAGAAGGAACCTTACAGCGCTTGGCAAGGAAGGTCATACATGCCGGTCCTTTAAATTTCGCGCAACAAAGCTTTGGTTGGTCATGTTCTCGTCCCTGTTATGCGTACGGCTTTTGTCAAAATAAAATTCTGGTCACGCATAGTCTCTTCGGCATCAGAACATCAAGGAAAAACCAATTTTTATGATGCGCAGGACAGAAATCTAAGAGAAGCGGTATCAGTATAGCCGTGAGCGATGGAAAGTTCTTCATGGGTAGTCTTCGATATCTGCTGGACGACCGCGACAACTCTGACATTGAAAGTCTCGACCCCACTTGTCATCCTTGTTTGAGTACCTGTGGTGTAGTATCTATATATCATGCTACGACTAATGGCCAGCCTTTACATCTTTATCCAACATATCCGATAATAGACTGCGAGAAAGTCTGCTAGATAAGTGAAATGCAATTTTCCTGAGTTGCAACTGAACGAAACAATCTACTTGTGTTGCTGATCTTTGTTGCAGACGGCTAATTTACCCCAACACTGCGCGGCAAAAATCTATAATGGTCCATAAAGCTCACAAAAAGCAGAAGGTCATCAACTGTGACCAAGCAATTTTTTACTCGTCTAAAATTTATGCTGGATTTGACCAAATATCCAGATTTTAAATGTATAATTCGTCATCTTTGTCTGAGATAATCTGCTATATTTTTGTCACGCGCATCAGGACCTTGACTGGTTGGAGTTAACAGCTGCAAATTGTTTACCAGCATTTCGGTCGCGCTAATAGAGCGGCTTCAAATGCCACGTTGATTACGATATTTCTGGTGATGACCTAGTCCCTGCTGTTGCAATACGATGTAGATCATCAGCGAATGCCTGTACATTTATACATTATAGCAAGGCAGGAGTATCAAACTTCATGTCTTGCTTAATGACAGATACAACCCAACGACCTACTAACAACACTTAGACCCAAATTTTTGGTTAAAATCTGTCCGGCTCTGTCGAGACTTGAGAAACGTGATTTTTATGAACGCTACGAGTCAGGTCCTGATCAAGCTTGATTCTGACACTTCAAATAATAATTACTCCTCTGTCAATTATCTTACTCCTGAATAAAATGGTCGTTGTCACTGCCATGTGCGTTGTAATATTGACAAAATCACTTTCGAGGTACAGACAGATACAACAGCAAGAGCTCGGTTGCTACACCTTTTTTGGTTTTATTGCCAAGTATATCTGCTGAACATATTCGAACATTGATGCCCGTTATTTGAAGTCTTGGTGATCCACCATAAGCGTGATGGGAAGAAGTGTAGCTTATAAGGAAAAATTGACTAATCCCTAAAAGCGTCGTCTAACACTTCCTTTCGATAGGGGAAATAACTGCTAATTTTTTTGCGGAAATTAAGCTAGAGGCTGAGGTGGTAGCTTGTTTGATACGTAAACGTAGGTGCCCAATATGCGATAGAATTGAGCCACTGACATTAAAAATTGCGCAACTTCAGGAAGTTGGTTCAAGCATAATGATTTTTTATAGCTGAGTTGCACTTATCACTCGGACGTGAAGCGTTTGGAGGTATGCAAAAATGTGCATACCGATTAAAAGGAAATGGACTTTAAGCGTTTATTTTTACTGATAAACAGAAGGGAAACTGAATGGTCTCAATTTATGAGGCGCGACTGATGGCACAAGGGTCTACTGAAAAATTGAGATAATTATTCCGATATAATCTCACTATACCGGCCTTTTGTTGATTATTAGTGATTTCTTCCACGAACACAGCCAAACAATTTCGCAAGCAAGCATTAGAACTTCCTTCTTCTATGGGGCCATTGATGTAGTTACCAACATCGGGGGATTGCGTGTCGAGGGTAGGAGATCATTTGCGTGAGATCACTCAAAAGTTGACAAATTGAGGTCTAAACGCGGCAGTTGTATCTTGTCAGCTTTTTTTTGTAACGCTGAGACGTTGTACGGCCATCGCTTTGTCGCGTCTATCTGTCGAGACGAGCACGGATTCTCTATAGCCATTACTTATCAAGCCATGCCTCTTTTTAAGCGCTGAGACGGCGTACGGCCATATATTCGTCCCATCTATCTTTTTAGTCGTGCACGGCCTCATTATAACCACAAAAACCGACCCTGTGGCTCGAGCGG
The DNA here is from genome assembly GCA_003676415.1 of Plasmopara muralis. NCBI lineage: Eukaryota > Oomycota > Peronosporomycetes > Peronosporales > Peronosporaceae > Plasmopara > Plasmopara muralis. The sequence goes on from RCHQ01000432.1 coordinate 18,139, forward strand.
TTAGCCGTTTGATCCAGGACCGGGAGTTACCTCGTTCGATACCCATAGGATCCGAATTTGGGCAGCCGGAGATAGGTCACTAAAGTGGACGAGCAATCACACCCGACTGTGTGACTGCCCTACCAACTCGGGGAATAAAAGGGTTGGGTGGGGGACGCCCCCATTGACCGAATAATGCAGCGCCCCTGCATTGAGTTAAAAAAAAAAGTTAATGAACTTCCAATTTTCTCATTGACCGAAAAAGCTTCATAGTGCAATGAGGGGTACGGAACCGGTCCCAATATGGGTCGGGTTGTTACTAGCATCCCGCGATAAAGACAGCTTAGTCCTAGCGCGTTGGTTCCGGTAGCTTAAATCTTAATATAATCATAAGTTAGCGAGCCATACCTCTGAATGTGCCATAGCACGTCGATGATAGTTGCTATAAGTGTCGATGGAGAAGAAATGGGAAGTCTTTAAAGCTTTCCGAAAGCTTAAATCTATAAAAGAAATTGTGGTTTTAACATATTTACTCTCAATGTGGGAGCTTTAAGGAAAATTCGGCACACTGCGCAAGTGCTTTTCCGTAAATTCGCTGCCCGTATCTTTTCGCCTATGCAAATTTGCACTAGCACAATGAGCTTTTAAATTATTTGAACTTGTACTCGTTACAACTGAAGCTCTTTCAATCAATGCTAGTGGCGGCAATTGCCGCCGTTGTGCTTGGCTACTTGCCACTGGAGTTACGAGCATTGATGGCGGCAGAGCTTCAAGTCGCTGCGATGACACAAACATAAAAGTTACATGTTAGCTTTTACAAAACAACCTCAGCAAGCAATGCGTCACCTTTGAAGCTCTGTTTCGAAGGAAGACTTTTTCAAGTGCTTGAAAGCGCGTCTCTTCTTGTTGCCGTAAAGTCAGCGCAGCAAGTTTTGCTTTCTTCGCCATCCCTCGTCGATGTTTAGATCGTTTCGGCGAATTCAACGTAGTAAATCTTGGACTTTTTTGCTCTTTAAATTTTTTCAACTCTGCGAGATCTTCCTCAATGGATTGGGATGTAAAACTAGTGATTGACTCGAGAATGAATCGTCGTCTTTCCATCGACAATTGCGTATTAATATTTAATAAACCTGAACTCTGATGCTACAGTGACAAAAGCACTTGAGTTTAATCCTCTTCCAACATCAAATTATTGCCACAGTCGTACCTCCATTTTCTTCGTAAGTCGATAAAACATCACTTCATACTTGTGAGGACTCGAATTAGTTCTTTGTCTAGAATGTGGTGTCAAAAGGTCCACAAACTCTTGGAAATCAATCTGGCCATTCGAGTCCTTGTCCAATTTGTTCACCATCTCTCTAATCTCGTGCGTGTCATTCACGATACCGATCGATAGCATCGGATCCTCCAATTCTTCAATTGATATTGTACCGGACCCGTCCGAGTCGAGTGCATTGAACCACTGTCGAAGCATGCGCTTTTGTATTCCAGAAAATTGTAAACACGGCTGTTTGGCATGCTTGATGAGCCACATGTTCTGGTCAAAATGCAACTGTTGCTCAAGCAGCGCACGATGCTTGGCAAGTGCAGTTGTCGACGTGGGTGCCAATGGTTCCCGCTCAGCGTGTCTCCACCATTCGACCGGCTTCATCTGCTTCTTGGGTCTATCGAGTATAGTCTTCGCCATCATCATTTATTAAGCGTTCAACGCACTTTTGTGTACTTCATAGTTATACTTACTTACACGTTACTTTTTGGACTCTTTCGTAATTACTTTGTAAGCTAAACATGAAGCGTCAGGATGTGACCGCTTCTGGTGGCGACAGCGCCGAATCCGAGGCCGAAACAGCCAGTAAACGGCCTCGAATCTCTTCTCTGACCAATGCTTTTTCCTTTAAGGAATCTTCGAGTCTCCTTGGTCCCAAATTGACTCTAGTACACGATTCTCAAGAACATCCCATGGCTGTACTGGAGACCATTTGCACAAAGCTGCAGAGCACAGTGGACCCTCATTTACAGGCTCGTCTTTTGCTACAATACAGCACAAGTGCGGCTTCGTTGGGTACTAAGACAACGGCGGCGATAGACTTTCTCTTTTCATTCTTACAAGAAAAGCAGTCACAGTCTACCACTTTGAACGATAAGAAACCGTCCAAAGAGGCCGGTAGAAGCGGAACCATCGTCGTGGGTGCCATTGTGCGTGGTCTTCGACATCTCTTGTCGGTCAAACCAGCTGTAGTTGAGCCGATGATTCAAGTGGATGCCATGGGCGAGCAACTGATGCAATGTATGAGTGTAGGGGAGGATTTCAAGCTCCGTCGCGAGATGCTACGGATCGTTGTCGACTGTCTCTTGTGTACTGAAAAGTTTGACCAATTAAAGGATTTATTGCACACGTGTGTGGAAGATCACGATGCTGGCATGCAGGCGATTTGTCTTGGGACGAATCTGAAATTGAATGACAGAGGACATAGCTTTGTTAGTAAGACAAGGTCACTAGACGACGCAGCAGTCGAGCATTTTGATCGATTGACAAGCTTTGTGCTCTTTGCACAATGCGACGAGGTCCGAGTGCTGGCTGCTCAAGTGCTTGTGGCGTTGGTAGAGTGGTTCCCACACTGTGAGGCAAAGAATAGTCGGTCTTTTCCATCATCGATAGCGGAAAAGAGCAAGCTTTGTCTAGCAGAAAAGACCTTTTATGTCTTGTGTATGGCGGCCAACGATGCGTCAGTTGCAGTTCGAATTCAAGTGGTCCGGTGTTTGCGTCAAATGGCTTGTGTGCTTGCGAGTGAAGTCGTGGAGCACGCTCTCG
>RCHQ01000433.1:0-20756 GCA_003676415.1 Plasmopara muralis
CGCGGCAAAGCTTTTAGAGACGACGAATGCATTCACTAGGTCAGCGTACGCGACGCAGTGGCTTTCCACATGGCGAACGACGACGAACGGCGTATATTTGGGTAAAAGGACCTTTTCGCCTTTTGTGAGGAGCGTAACCAAAAGCAATTTCTTGTACGCTTCAATAACAAAGGCACTCAGCGATACGGCTGGTGCTGTGATTACAAGCTGTAAAAAATCCAGTGCATCTTGATATCGTTTTTCGCCAAGAAACAAAAGTCCTCCATAGTACGCGTAGCCTAAAAAGTCGACGCAAGTGACGAGATGTGACTGCGAATGGATCTCCACCAAGTTCCTACCATCATCAAACTCATCATTAGAACCGTTATAACCTGCTTGAAGCATCAAATTATTGACGCACTGATCGAGAATCTCCATCGCGGCGAAATAACACTTGGAATGCAGACATAAATACAAAAACTGCGCGTGCAGCGGCGTCAATACGGCCTTCTCCTGCTCGTAAAAGCGACATAGAAAGCTTTTTAACGAAAAAACTGTTGTGATGCTTTGGTGCATGTCCACGGCTACTCGTGCGTACTGTTCGCAAAGCACACTCAGTCTCTTGAGCTCCTTGACGGCCACGGTCACGGGAATCTGGTAAAGCAGGTGCGTTACTTGTCGTAACAGCTTGACGCGCGTCTCATTCAAGTTCTCGCATGGACGCAAATGTTCTACCTTTGCAGCTTTAGCGGAAAGAAGCAAGAGGAAGCTCAACGGAAGGATGGCGAGCGGCTCGTAGTCCAACGCTTGATCCAATTGGGCGATAGAGGATGTACGCAGAGCTGCTGTGAGGTCCTCACCACTCAGTACTTTTGCCAGCGTTGTATCGAACTTACTCGTCTCTCCGCTCTCGGGTTGAGACACTAGTAGCAACAGGATCGGCTGCAACGGGCCCCACTCCATGGCGGTATAAGTTGATGATAATACGATCAGAGGTATTATTTGAGGTATCTATATGGTGTGCTCATGATGTGGTCAAGTGCTTTGTGTAAGTACGAGTAGTCAGCAAAATACTCCAATCGGCATAGCAGCGGCTATGGCGCCAGCGGTGCGGGAGTTGGTGGATCAGCCGCTCAAAGAACTGAATAAACTATATGAAAACTCGCTGAAGGCTATGCTAGTGTGTGGACTCGAATTTTACTTGTCGGCGTCACTCGTAGCGTCTTTTTTTCAGTGTCCGGATGAAGTTACACAGGGAGAGCAGGAGCTACAGACGCTATATACGCTGGCGTGGGTACCCATTGTGCTCGCCTTTATGCTTGTGTATGGACCCAAGATCTCATCCTCAATCTTTCCATCGCCTGAACACTTTGAGCGTAATATGCTGCGTTGCAAAATTTTCACATGGATTTACGACTTCGTCTTTCTCATCTGGGACCCTGACATGGTCATTAAGACAGGCCCATCGCTTGGTGTGTCGATCGTCTTCTGTGTGACTGACCTCTGCCGTTTCGTCATGGACATGAAGCACTTGACCGAAGGCGAGTACGATGAGAATGGCAACTCGTTCATCATCCATAACAAAGTATCTCGGCAGGACTATAAGGAATCAACTACGCAGCAGCCACTACAAATAGTCCAGCGACATAACGAGTCTCAGGAATCTTCACGGTCGTCTCAGCAGCTTCAAGTATGTCCTAAAGATAGCTACACAGTTCATGTTGCTGGCTCAGCAAACGAGGAATTACCACAGCAAAAAAGACCAAAACATTCTATGCTATTAGGTCAAAGTCAGCAAGGCCAAGCGGAACAGGCACAGCAAGAGCAAGAATCTATAACTTCTCTATTCGGAGCAAAACGTTTGGCACAGGCGTGCAAGGGCAATCGAAATCAGGAATTGGCGCTGGACCAGTCACCATGGACAATACAAAGTCAATATGTTGCAGTGTTGGATCCCGACGCTGAGAAGGAAGCCACCGAGCTCATCGCCAAGAAATCGTTTACGTATGAGTTTTAGAATACAAATATATGTTTGAGTATATGTCACGTCTGAAAGATGAGAATTTTAATTACCACCTTTTAATACAGCTTTTTAAAGAACAATTCTACAGGGCATTACGAGCGGTAAAGAATTTCCATCTTTCCGCTTGCAGCTCCGGATTCGGTGCACCTGCGAACAGTGCCACAATGAAATTTTGTCTGTTTGTGCTTGCTATCAGTATTCGCGAAAAGAGACGCCAGTCAGTGAAGGCAAAAGGTGTGTTGGCATAAATAGTACTTAAAGGTGTTGTAGTATTTATTGCAGTATTGTTTTTTCTGGATTGCTCCGAGAATTCTCACAGTATTTTTTTGATTCAGAGCTACTGCTTGCTTCTTGTATGGAGATGAAGATTTTCGATAAACGCCCTGCACGCTGCGGCAAAAATAGACTCGAAATACTTTGATTTGTTGCGCGTCGAGTAATAATTGTAGAGTAAATCTACTTTCATAAAAAAGTTTAGAATAAACAACCGGCTGGAAGGGTGGCATCATTGCAACTCGTGGACCCGGTGAGATATCATTCCTTCGCACGGATGCCCATTCGCTGTAAACTTTTTATAACGCTTTTGACAAACACGCGGTCAAAGCGGACACGGCGTAGTAGAGTCGCTCTCATAAAAGTTACAAGGCTCTGATCACACACTGTGCCCGAGACTATCGGCTAGCGGAGGAAGTGTTAGATAGTCGTTTTAGACGGTGTCTTAGGGACGTAACCGTTTAAGGCAGCTTTGTATAACCTCGGTGCCGAAAACGATGCTTCTCAAAGCAGTAAAAATGATCTAAGAAAGATCAAGATTCCGAGTCTCTTGTGCAAGTGACTCAGGGTGTTCGTGCATAGTAAAAAAACACTATGGCACCGGCTACCGGTACCTAATCAATGTGCTTGAACCTGTTCACAATTCTGATTCTCTCTGTACCCTATGTTACTTGTAAAGCGACTGGTCAACTCGAAGCCTTCCCTGGAGTAGATGCAAATCGAATTTACAAATTGGCACGCTTGATTTGTAGTAATAATCGTCATACTTAAGCGGATATTTCGCCACCCTATCATGTAATCAAGAATTGTAACTGAACAAAGGCTTAAATTGATCACGTATAATGGCGATCCAACACGTGAAAGTCCCCTTGTGGGTCGCGACGTCTTGCACAAACAACGTGGCAACATTCCTGATTAATGTTAAAATTTGTTTTAGGCAAAATGTAGCCGATTTGATTAAGCCCTAAAAATGTTAGCTCCTCAAAGATGGTTTCTGTGAGATCGATACAAGCAAATCACACATCTTCATAACCGTGTATCAGACTGATCGTAAATAGGTGGTCTGGTTAAAATCCAGTCCTTGATCTTTCCAATCTATTCTCACTTATAGCTAAGAACCCTTGATATCACACTTAATCAATGTAGTCAATTGTCGCTGCCATTGACCGCATCATTCGAATCGTTTCCACTTTTGAACGTCATAGGCGAAAATAACAGAAGTCTGACACCTTGCTACCTCGTTATGCTGTAATCATCCTGATTTCTTTCTTTGATTCCAACAACTCCAAGTAAGGCAGATTGCCTTTGACCTTCCCATCAGCCCGATCGAATTATATCCTAGTATCTTTAAAATAGAAACAATTTGATGGAAAACTGGCTATGTTGGGTACTTTACGCTCGATTTTTGATACATAGAAGGAGGTCCAGTCGCTTCAAAAGAGCTCTGATTGTCCGTCGGCCGACGCCGCATTCAGTTGTCACATTCTATTCGCGTCATTTAGACCTAAATGGGGCAACTGGAAAGCGCGCTTAACGATGCGATGGAGTGTTAGCGTATCACACAGATCTTCCACGACAACGAACAGTCATTGAAGCTCAAACGTATTGGCTACCGCAATCTAGAGATTCATTTCGAAGGAATGCCTACAACTTTCCGCGTACTGTAAGAGCTACTGAAAGCTCTAAAGGTTGCGGAACGTCAAGTTAGTAGAGCCTCCCTGGTGGCTACTTCTCGGTGAATTCACGCTTTAGACGACTCCGTTTTCCATGACCATAACAGAAAGCGCGTGAGCCCCTTTTGTTCTTCAAGAGTCGGAGGAGTCGTTTGGAGACGGGCAATAATAGGTGGATTACTTGCAAAGAAAATAATCACCGAAGTTTGCGCCTTGAGGAACTCCAAGTAGACATAAAATATAGCTGGTACGGTCTAATTTTATACATACAGATAAATAATAGTGCATCACCAATTGTTGGTACGAAAGCTTCACAAGTGGATAGTCTACATCTGCAGGCACGGTAGGTTACACAGATCAGCAATTGAGTAGCAATGTAGCCCCAGCTGGGCATTTTTTTGCAAGCGGATCCGCCGCAATATGGCAAATACTATTTTAATCCGCTTCCGGAATTTAGCAGAAATATTTTTCAAAAAGATGGTCCCGAAAAGGAGTCACCGTTTGCTCTGCACAGTATGTAGCTGAGACGCCAAATTTGTAGGCCGGATAGTACGCATGTTTGGGTTGGCATTTAAAAACGCGATTGACACACCAAGATAATGTACAAACTTCAATTTATTGAGACCGAGAGACAAATAACGCCCCGGTAGCTCTTCGAGGCATACATGCTTCCAGTGGAAATGGGAGATAGGTTCTGTAAGCCTTTCTCAGGCCTCGAACTCGGGACCATTTTTCTTACCGGAACAATAATCTCGGCTTTTGAAAATTTGCTTGAACACCAAGTGGTCGCATTCACTAAAGAATAAGTTCATTGTTTGGGTGAACACGGGTGAGGCATTAACATTTTTTAAAATTAAGCTACCGCTACAAAGGGCAAAGTCGGAATTTACGAAAAGAGTGAGGAATTTCTTGATCGAATCGCTAGAGAAATTAGTCGAGATCCACCATCAATCTTGACAATAAGATGTCGACGCACCTAGAATTTAATGGACGTTGTCTGATGATGTATTTCGAAGCTCAGGACATTGATCCTCATTTGAGTGCTGTGGGGCCTTCAGCAACACTTGAGTTGTCGTCGCGCATGGCTTTGCCGGTGGCTGATGGTATTAATAGCCAAAAGCATATTGACCGTAAGACTGAACGGTAGCGTAAGGCAAGAGCAGCCTTTTGCAACACTTTTTGATCGCCAACTTCGTCGGATGTTCCATGTAGAATGTCTGATTAAGCAGAGGCATACCAGAAGCTTTGTTTTAAGTGATCATGCTATCCCGCTTTTAATATCCTTGAAGCCTTTTAATTGGATCCGGAGCAGTTGATCAAAGACCGCTACGATCCGGAATTACATTGTGTGCTTTGTACATAGACATAGGTCTTAGGCCTCCGTGCCCGCGCTTAGAGCTTGATTGTTTAACCCTTAGCTTGACACTATGCCGAAGCCTAGACATCTCGAAGGTATATATTTCTAACCCTACAAAAAAGCACATGTTCGCTTTAAAGTCACAAAAACAAAGTACCTCGTTCAGGATGGTTGGTTCCGAGTTGTATTAGCTTTGAAGCTTTATTCAATCCCAGAATATGTCTTGGAATAAATGCGATGATAAGAGGTTAAAGGTGGATTCCTGTACGAGGTGCAGGCCATCCGTGTCTTCGGATTTTTAACGACGCTGTATAAATTCGCTTTGAATGCGGTACTAGACGCACGCGCATATCTCGTGCTGGAATTTTTGCTCAATAAGTGATTTTTATGAATGCCACGCGATGGCTCAACTCTAGAAACCTTCCTCGACGTGTTAAGTAAATAGCTAATTCCTCGGCACCACGGCTTGCATCTATCGGGCAGTATTTATCCAAAAGGCTCTCCTCTTCGTTGTCGACCCATTGTTCAGCGAGTTTGAGGGTCGACGAGTCGAATAGTTTATCGCCACCGGCCTAAGTGACTTCGCTACTATGACCACACGAAGAATATACCGAAATGCTGTGTTTGCCTTAGCCAATTTCATTCTGAATTTTAATTTTAATGAACTCATCAACGAGGGCATTCCAAGTCGAATTCTTGCCCACAGATATTATGGTCTTCCTGTCAATTTCGGAGCGACCTTTCGCATGACTGATAAGTCTGACACTATGTCTAACTTTATTAGATGCGTACCCCAGGAGATTATACTTTGACTCCGTCATCAGCTCGAGTATGGGAAACAGCCTGCCGAGTGTTCGCCATATTTGTTGCACGAAGGGAAAGGGCTTTGCGGGCATTAGGAGAGGTAGAACGGTAAACGCGCGCTTCTGCCGTAGTGAATGGGCCTATAGAGTCCTCACTTCTGGATCGTCTCTCTGGTGGGAAAGCTAGCTAAGGCTTGCCGCCCACGGCACATGCGTAGCCTTTATGGTAAGCGTAGCCTTTGCAGCCTTGACTTCAAACACAAAAGTCGATTTTGGTGCAGTTGCACTTGCGCAAGACAAGGTATTCCTTTCGGTGTTGGCACGGCATTGTAATATGACCTGGCTGATCGCCAGCCCTATTTTTGCTTGTTTGGTCATCGTTTTTTTCGCAGCTAGAATGAAAAATACTTTTTGTTGGTGAGAGCATTTACATCATGAGAAATTCTTATTCGTTCAATTCAATCTGTAAAAGAAATTATTCGGTTACGTGATATAGGGTGTTTCCTACATATTGTATTATGAAAAAAATAAGAAATAGAGAGTTCCCATTCAGTTTATCGTAAGAGGCCATTACGAAACCCTAGCTTTGCAGTGATAGCTCCTTAACCCTACCTTAAATGTAGCGGGAAGAGAATTAGGTTTAAAAGGCAGTTTCTAGACTACAATCCCTTACATGAAAGGTCCATCTGTATAATACTTCACCTGCAAGGAGGACATATTTCATTGTACACACTGTTTGTTTCGACCAATTGCTTCTATAATATCTGCTAGGTGATCCCGTCACATTAAGAAAGCTATAATTAAAGTACAAAACTGATCGACCTAAATATGCGTTTAAAATTATATGATAGTATCTCTGTCTCAGACGTTCGCTACCTCGCTGGTATGCGCGACTAGCTCGAGTGACGCAGCATCAGACTGGTGCACACGTTGCCGTTGTGCCTGCTCTTCTTCTTCTTGCTGCTCCCGAATGAGTCTTTTCTTCTGATGTCGCTCTTTGCGCTCTTTTCGCTCATCAAAAACTTGAATGCTTACAAGTCCAAGCTCGCAAAGTCCGATCAAAATTGCGCTACGTAGCCTGGGTCCCGAGTAAAGATTCATTTTAAGAACGGATTTAAGCACAAAAGCGTAGAAGATTGCGATGATCAACGAGGCCAGCATAAGGTTGTACTTGTAATTGCGTGCCTTCCGCAAACGCTTAATTTTCCAGCAGAAAAAGAATTTGGCAAAGTAAACGAGAATCCACGCGAAACCAAAAGGTGTCGGATAAAAGATGTAGATCCACTGCAGGAGTCGCAAATTCTCGTCCAGCTCACCCTGTGTATATTTACTGGCCACGAATCTCGCAGCGTGCGTCGTGCCGGCGCCCACGTCGAAGAAAGCGACGACCACAGCGAATTTGGCAAAGAATGTCAGCGATGCATATAGCCAGCGATAGAAGCGCGTTTGATGTATAAAGCCCCAATAGCCGTCCGATACCGTCAGCATGTTGCGTATGCGTCGCCGCTTTCCCATGGTAAAAAATGCTTTTGAAAATGTTGCACAGTAGTCAGCGCGTAATATTTTTTAAGAAAGTACAGTACGACGTGCGCGTTACACATGTATAACTTAAGAGATTTAAGCCACGCAAGCTGTCTATGCTGGTAGCAATCCGACCCATTTTGGGACCGGGTTCCGTACCCCTCATTACACTATGGGCTTTTTCGGTCAGTGGGCCGTCCCCCACCCAGCCTTTTTATTACCCAATCGGGCGCGAGTAGGTAGGGCAGTCACATACTCGGGTGCGATGGCTCGTCCACTTTTGTGACCTATCTCCGGATGCCGTACACCTTTCCGAATCAGGTACCTCCCGGTCCTGGGTCGAACGACCTGTATAATTTTAAAGAGGTCACCATGTGACGTCATGATATCAGGCCCCCTAAAATAAATGTCACTATCAATCTGGCACAAGATGGCTCACGACATTGGAAATTGGGTGGCCCATGTGGAGGCAACGCTAAAAGCTGCCCCGTTGTCTGTGAACATCTTGGTAGCAGTAGGCTGTCTAGTGCTATCTCGCCTGGCACTGCAGCTGTTGGTGTCAGTCTACGCTTTCTTTCTGCGTCCGGCCAAAAGTCTGAAAAGCTTTGGTCAGTGGGGTGTCGTCACGGGTGGCACGGATGGCATAGGTAAGGCGCTCGCCATGGAATTGGCGCAGAAAGGCATGAATGTGGTTTTGCTGAGCCGCACACAGAGCCGTCTAGAGGCTGCCCGCGATGAGATCTTGGCAAAGTATTCTAAGATACAGGTGGAGATTCTGGCCGTGGATTTTGACCGTATAGATGAGCCTACTGTGCGCGAGTCTCTGCAGAAGAAGATAGAAGAGGTCAAGGATATTGGAGTGCTCTTTAATAACGTTGGTGTGTCGTATGATTTCCCTGAATTCTTTGACCAGTTGTCAGAGGAACGCGTGGACAGTTTAATCAAGCTTAATGTAACCAGCGCCACTATTATGACAAAGCTGGTGCTACCTGGCATGACACAGCGCAAGCGTGGTGTGATTGTAAACCTTAGTTCTGGATCGGGCCGTATGGTTGTGCCGCTACTTAGCGAATATAGTGCTACGAAGAAGTACGTGGAGCAGCTGACGCTGTGTCTTGCCGCCGAGTACGCCTCTAAGAATGTACATATACAATGCCACGTGCCTATGTTTGTATCCACCAAACTGGCGAAGATCCGTCACTCGAGTTTCATGGTGCCGTCCCCCGCTACTTACGCACGCGCATCGGTCGCACAGCTTGGCTACGACACGCTGATTTCACCTTACTGGCCGCATGCACTGCAGATTTGGCTATACGAGAGCGCCCCCACTTGGGTGTTTGCTAAGGTAAGGGTACTTATCGATTATTGTGCTATACAAGTAGTGTATTGTTTGATTTTACTGATGAATGATGTGACGTTGAAGGGTGCCATGATGACCCACTTGTCTTTGCGCAAGCGCGCAATCAAGAAACTCGAAGTAAAGAAGAAACAGTAGACAGGCGACAGAGCTGGAGTCGTTAGTGTCAATTCGTGAACAGCAGCAGTACCTGTAGAGTAGCGCTGTGGTCTGATTTTTACTCTTAACAATTGATGCTAGCTTTACTGCTTGAAACGTTTACAGTATTATTGTAGCTCTTTTGCCACTCTTAGTTACCGACCTGCTTCGGTCTTTAGCCAGTGCAATTAGTGGTGGTGGCAGCCTTGATGCGTGCGTCGTAGAGCCGGCAAAATTAGTTATGGAGGCAGCATGTCGCATCGACCTCATGTGGTGGTATCATGCCGCCAGCGGGACAGTGTACGTGTATCAGTCGTTGCGAAATTCGTAACGTTCGACGTCATTGCATGTAACATTAGTCAGTCACCTATCCTGGAACCAAGTCACAGAGAGATGTTAATAATTCATCCCACTTTGCAATTAAAATTCACTTTGAATGCCCTTCGTGCGGCTGTGTTGCTCGATCACTCAATCGGCAACCAATCGTTTATGAGCAGGCACCTCAGAAAAGCCAGCGGGACGTCGGCTCAAGCGCGCGCGCCAATTTGTGTGCCAAGTCTCTGGTGCGATAACCGACAACGAAGGCACAATTGTAAGAACCGAGGTTTTTATGTAGGCGACGGACAATCGTAGCTGAAAGACGTTCGAAGGCAGGATAGGCATCCAAGGCTTACTACACACGTGGTCTATCAGCTGACGCCGTTATGCTTCTTTGATCAATGCTAGAAATATTCAAGGTTTTCACCTCATGACGCTAGCTCCATGTGGTAGCATAGGGAGAATATGCAAAACCTGGCTGCATGGTGTTGTAGGGCTATGAGCTATGCCGTCAGCATAATTAAGCTATTCCGACCTCTCACGCGAATTCAAATCATCAAACCTGTCTGCATTGATACTAGGCACGATCTCGCTCTGATCTCAAAATTACTTTCCCCATTCCGCTACGAAGCGAGACCTCTTCCGTAGAGACACTGCATTACTTCACCTGTAGAAATAAATCTCCTTCAGTAGCCGATTACATAGGGTAAATGTGGTACTGCTGCTGCGCGCCACGACTCTCGCACGCACGTAGAATTGAGCATTTCAGGCTTTTCTGCCGCAAGCCTCAAGATTGCCAACCTTTGTTCATAGTTGCATTTCCGTCATCGCTTCAAAGTGGTTGCTCAACTCAGCCATGGGCCTCGAAGACCTTAGCGTATTGGCCGCAAATTTAGCGGCCGAGCGCATCGTCAACGTGAAAGGTGTTTCTTTGACCGCTCTTCCGACTGCTACCGAGTCTCCGATCGAGACTGAGGCCGCCGCAATGCGCCGTCGCACATCTGTACCTAGCACATTCGCATACGGCAGCATTACTCATGCTACCCCGACTACGAACTCGAGTCAGCGTCGGTGGCGAAGCTTCGATGCTGCCGTGTCGGATAATTTGGCTGCGTCTTCGGCGCTTGACCAGCTCACGCGTCGCATTCAAGAGGAGTCGCAACATGTGCTGAAGCGCAAAGCACGGTTGTCCAAGCGCCGTGAGCTCCTTCGCAACGTAAAAGGTTGGCTTAGCTCCAGTCGACGTGATCGAATTGCGCTGTTGCAGATGCAACTGGTGGCTGAAGTGGCAACTAGCAACCGCTCTTTGGCTGTGCTTGGTGACATGCGCACGTTGCTCGCTCTGGACGAATCCGATAACCTGGCCACTGGAACACAACGCCACCGATCCAGCTTTGCCTCGAGTCAGACACTTCTGGACGGTATTGAGCAGTCGGACCGCGTGCTGGCTGAGGATTGGCTGAGACAGGTGCTGCAGCTACAAGCCAGCTACCTGGCGAAGCTTATGAAGCTGCACGGCCAGAAGAATCTGGAGCCGAACGATTTGACGTTGCAGCAGTTGCTAGAACAGGCGGTCACTGGGACTTCCTTTAAGGACGAGCCTACACCCGCTCTCGTACGCTTCGAGAAGTTGCTTAGTCGTCAGAAATTACTCAAGCCCGACCTGAAAAAGGCACTAGACAAGCTTTGCTTGGACACTATGCGCTCGTTTACGCGCGCATCTAGCCAACCCGGACCCAAGACAGTTTTTGAGGAGAGAGAAGCACGCGATGTTATGCATTCACTTGTCGAAGAGATCGTTAGCGCCGTAACAGCTGAGGCCAAGCTAGAGCATATCCACCTGCCTGCTCTGCGTGTGTATGTGGAGCAGATGGTGTTTTGCCGCCTTGCCTGTGCATGCTACCGTGGCACTGACGCTGACTTAGACGAACTCAATGCTTTGTGGCGAGAACAAACAGCCAAGATGCGCGAAATGAGTCTCGAAGAGATTGGCATGCCAGTGGAAATTCCGGAGGAAGCCAAGTATCAAGAGATGTTCAACGAGTCTATAGCTGCTTTCAATAAAATTCCATACCTGGTGCCCTCAAGTGTGGTGTCGTCTATGATGCGAGCTGTATGCACGCTGTACCGTGAGGCGAACAAAGGCCTTGGGCTAGACAGCAGCTGTATCTCAGCCGACGTGCTTCTACCCTTGTTGGTATATGTGCTGAGCCGATGCGAACTGCCACATTTGCACTCTCAAGTGTATTTGATGGAGCAGTACGCCATTGATGAGACTCAAGACGGATCTGAAGCTGCCTACTACCTCGCGTGTCTACAGGCTGCCATGTGTTACATAATGGGCAACTATCCCAGCGAATAGGGCGAGAACCAGTGATGTGACGTGAATAAACCATTTGTGAGTACTAGTCGTGAACCAAACAACGGGACTTTAGCCCCGCTGTTAAGAGAATATTTAACGTATATGTAACAGTACTAAAAGTTTGTTTATCCGACATTACGAGCGTGGATGCTTTTTACTGACGTACAACTGTTGTAATTCTATGCAAATTGTCGTGATTTTACTGCAACGAATCGATCCAATGCCGCACATTAGCAACGGCGCTATCGATACCTGCAACGTAAAGAAGATCCAGACACAACATATTAATAAAAAAAATCACGAGACATCGTAAACGAAGTGAATTTTGCAACTTACTGATGGCTCCGCATCGCTGCAACCAAGGCGATTCAAGCAGTGTATCGGCTGATGCCCGATCGAGCGGATTTTTCAAAAGACACTGCTGCAAAAAGTCGCAAAAGTCTTGAGAAAAGTATTGCGGCGAGAGAGCTGGCGGCGGAGCTTCTAACACACTCTGAAGCATATCGATGCAAGTCTTGTGCTTGGGATACGGGTACACGCCCGTAGCAGTCTCCATTAATACGAGGCCTAGACTCCAAATGTCCGAGCTGTAGCTATACTGCGTATGCTGAATCCGTTCGGGTGACATGTAGCGAAAAGTGCCGACAAAAGTGCCACACATGGCTGCATCATGCACGTGTAACCAAGCATGAATGAATCATATATTAGTATGATTTTAAACAAGACGTACCTATAGAGTTGCCGAGTTCTGAGGCAATGCCAAAATCCGACAGTTTGACTTGGCCAAGGCTGTTCAGTAGGATATTCGGCGGCTTGATGTCGCGGTGAACGCGCTTGTTGGTCTTAAGATACGACAGCGCATGGAGAATCTGGAATGCCACACTAGCCAGCACGTGCTCCGGGACGGTACCGAGCTGGTGGATGACATTCTCTAGTGAACCGCCGTCCATGTACTCAAGGGCGAGCACCACGGCTCCATCCCGTAAAAAGGCGCCGAAAAAAGTCACAAGACACGGACATTTCGCGTCAAAGAGCGCATTAATCTCGCGAATAATTTGCTCGCGTTTCGTCTTGTCGTACATGTTGATTATTTTAAGCGCCAACGGCGTGTTCGTCGGTCGGTGACGTGAGATTAAAACACATCCACTGGCTCCGCGACCGATCACCTGGCCGCCCCATTCTAGTTCTTCGGGTACAACGCTAAAAGCACGCCCTGTACCCTTTCGCACAACACCTGTGGACGTGATTGCGTATTTGCCCTTGACGTAAGCGCCGGCACTGGCAATGAACGAATTTTCGAGGTTGTTCATAGTCCTAATACAAGACCAAAAGTGCAAACGGTGAAAGCGATCGAGATTTGGTTGCGCCTTTTCCAGATGCTTCGAAGATCGTCTCAATATGCTCACACGTAAAGTGGTAAACTGGGGCTTACTGGCCTTTTCGACGTTATTAGACGTTACGTCATCAAGCTGAAGTTACAAGAAGATCCTATAGCAATGTGTATAAATACCGCAAAGACTACCAGCGAAGGCCGTTAAGTGTGCACGCGTGAGGGCGGACCACGTGTGTGTTTTACTGCTTTCCATAAACATGTGTCTATATAATGGTCTATTCTTAGAATTACAACTTATATATTGTAGCAAAAGTCAAGAAATATGGGACTGTTTTGCAGCCCAACCTTAGGCTCTTATGCGATAACTTTAGAACCACCTCATGTCAATACGATGCTTTGACAAGTAACATAACTGATTCGAGCACGAAGCAGCAAAACCACTTCAAGTTAAAATGCGCGCGCACCAGATTGCCGGATTAGTGCTGCTTTGGGTCTCGACCGGGATGCACATTGCGATAGCCGCATCGTGCTCCGACCAGGTATCTTCTGGTGATAAGGGTGTCGGAATTTTAGCTGAAAATGCCCCAACGTGCCCTACAGGCGGTGGTGTAGGCTGCTTTAGTGGAGGAGTCGCCTGTCGCTTCTGCATGGCATTTAGCACGCCTCAGAGCTCGCACTTGGCTTCGTGCAAGACGACAGCATCGAATTCTTCGATAGCTCCAGCAGCGACACCATCGGTCATTCGTTCAGCGGCTCCAACGGTGACCCCATCGATAACCACTAGCAATGACGACTGCACTGAGGCCCTCACGGTCGCGTAACGCGACATTGTAGGACAACTTTTTACAAGATGCAAGATGCTTGAATAGTATTATAAGAATCTGATTGAATTTTTTTTCGCCTTATACAAACATAACCTTAATGAAATTATAAATGCGAGTCTATGGGTCGGTGCCTCAATTTGCTTGCATTAGACGGGCCTTGCGTGCGTATTTTAAGAGTAACTTGTCCGTATTAGACGCTGAAGATCCCGTCCAATTTCGCGTGCAGATGCTCCTAAACGAAGTCGACGGGGGCATTTGCATTGGAACGACTGACGAGCAAGTGGCAAAAAGTGCAACAGTTAAGGATATTCTTGTGAGGGTCTCAGATGCATCGTACGTGGCTAAATTGGCATTAATTCTATATTTGTGGCACTTGACTGGAACAAACCCTCCACTATCGTTGCTAACTGCAACACCTGAAACTTCATTTAAAGGCGTAACTGCTGAGACCACAAGCCGACAGAGAGCTCTTGACGTTTCTGTAAACGTGATCCACGCATTCTTTGCTGCAGTCGAGAATATTGTAAATGAGGAGAGTTGAGCAGCTACGATTGCACTTGTAGATACTATTGGGGGCGCGCGGGGAATTTTGACCTTATTAGGTTTTCAACAAACTGTGGGAAGTCGCAACGTGGCTCCGCTCACGCTCCGTCAATGTTTATCAGCATTTGCGCAGTGTCACAGTCTCAATGAACCACTTACGGTCGGAGCACGAGCATTTACCAAGCATTGCGCCAGATGCTCAAGTGGCTGGTGGGGTGAGCTTAAAGGAAATGATGCAGCAAAGAATGTGCAAGCTGAGACCAAAGTGCGTGACCTTTTAGCAACTGCAACGTGGAAAAACATTCACAGTCTCCCGCACGGTCATGCGACAATGGAAATACGAAATTTGTTGGGATACGGGGCTCGATGGGACGTAGAAACTCAAAGCTTTCGAGGATTCCTTGAGCCACCGATGCTTAATGGTCATGAGATCAAGTGGCGACACTAGGTAACTAATAAGGAAACAGTTGCGTCGGGACGTTGCAGATTCGATCGCGAGACGATGTCGGCCGTTTCAGAAATAACCATTGAAGAGGCAATGATCGAGGCGGGAGGGACGTACTACTTGACGTGACACGAAGCGGTTGACGGGTTACCCTTTGAAACACATGAGTTTCGGTCGGTTACATGATCATTGAACCTACCTCGTCAGTAACTCATTAATCAATTGGCTTATTGCTCCCTACTCGGCCGATATATCATCAAAAGCGTCAGTCATATAGCAGCGGGAATTTGGATGCACTCTTTTCAGTTTAGAAGCGTTTTCGTGGTGGCATTTGTTGCATTAAGTGCACGGACCGGCATCGAAGCAACTACTTCGTGCGCTGACAGAGTTTCGACTGGAGACCAGAGCGTTGGGATTAGCGCAGTTGCAGATGCTTCTTGCGTGTCTGGTGGGTTAGGCTGCTTTCCTTACGGAGATAAATGTCGATTTTGTCGGGAGTCGGAATCCAGTCAAGCTATGCATCTGGAAATGTGCCCAGAAATTGACGCCTCGATGTCTGCAGCCACTGATATATCAGAACAATTAGAGTCTCCAGCAAATTCAGAGCGATCGGCTGCTTGTCAAACTGAGTCTGCGACGAAAAGCCCAACAGATCCGGAAGAGGCGGCAGTTAATTGTCAGTCGCTCGTCTCTGTTGGTGACCAAGCAGTCGGCATTTCTGCAGTGGCAGCGACCAACCCAACGTGTTCAGCTACCGGCTTGGGCTGTTTTCAGAGTGGGCAATGTCGATTCTGTCAGACGAGAGCCACTACACAGAGCGCGTCTTTTTTGACGTGCTCAGGTTTAGGAGGAACTCCGACTTCGACGACAACTAGTTCACCAACTACAACCCCGGCTTATACCCCATCACCTACTGCAGCCTCAACTAGTACAACATGCTCGTCGGTGGTGTCGAGATCTGGACTTACAGGTATCTCGTTTGTCTCAGAAAGCCGTTGCAACGTCGCTGCACCGACGCTCGTTGGCTGCTCTGCTCGAACTTCATGCCGTCTGTGCCGCAACTCTAAGAACGAAGCCAATCAGTATCTTATCAGCTGCACGATACTGAAAACTCAAGGAGTTACTGAAAGTAGTGCAACAAATTCATCGTACACTGAAAATGGACCTTCGGAATCGGAGGCGATCAACTCAAGTGTCGATCCTTATAGTCACGGGTCTGGAGATCTCACCGTCTCTACTGAATCAATTAATGCTTCACCGGCTTCCATCAGTGCCCCCATTGGTGCCGTTGCTGCTATTGTGGCGCTTGTTGTGGTGGCCATCATGAGCGTCATGTACATCAAGGGTCGTCGTGATCTTTGCGATGAGCCATCAACGCCCGATAATTGTCCCGATTGTGATGTGTTTACACCTAATGGCGGCCATGATTACATGCCGCGTCAAGGGTCGCTAGTGCAGGTTCAAAGCCAATCGTCGATTGCTACGCTTTAGAGTCCGTAATTGCGTGCTCGACTTATCTACTATCTCTCATTTTGCTTAAATACTCGTTCAGAGTAGTACTAACACGTAAAGAATACTTGCCTTTCAATTTAGTTCTAGGCTTTGCTTTATAGCACGACAACTCTGCATCGATAGAACATTGGTCAGAATTTGCTTATCGAATACTTAAAGTAATAGGAAAAGGCAAGTTGCTCAAAATGAAGTCGCTAAGCGTCAGTCAAAGCAGCAACACCCGGGAGAACTTTGCCCTCAAGCAGTTCTAAGCTGGCTCCACCACCCGTGGAAATGTGGCTCATTTTGGCACTAAGGTCTGCCTGCTCTACGGCAGCTACCGAGTCGCCGCCACCCACAATCGTTGTAATGCCACATTCGGTGCTTTCGACAAGAGCTTTTGCCACACCAAACGTGCCTTTGGCAAACTCAGGAAGCTCAAAGACGCCCATGGGACCATTCCATACGACAGTTTTGCACTGCATAATCTCCTTCGCAAACATGGCGAGCGATTTTGAGCCAATATCTAGTCCCAACCAGTCAGCGGGGATCGCATTGGCGTGAACAACCTTCGTTCGGGCATCAGCCTCGATTTTTTCGGCGACTACAACATCAGTAGGAAGCACAATGTGCACACCGCGCCGATTTGCTTCGTCCAAAATTTCCTTGGCGAGCTCGACCTTGTCCTCTTCAATAATGGACTTGCCAACGTCAAGACCCTGAGCCTTGTAAAATGTAAACATCATACCACCGCCGATCAGGATCTTGTCACACTTCTGCAACAAGGACTTGAGCACAGGAATCTTGGTGGATACCTTCGCACCACCAATGATAGCACCAAGCGGACGGATAGGAGCGTCCACAGCACCAGATAGGTACTGGAGCTCTTTCTCCATAAGTAAACCGGCCACATTAATATCAATGTACTTCGTGACGCCTTCTGTCGAGGCATGAGCGCGGTGGGCCGTGCCAAAAGCGTCGTTTACGTAAATGTCGGCATCGTGGGCCAATTGACGAGCGAATTCATGATCGTTCTTGGTCTCCTGCTTGTAAAAGCGTACATTCTCAAGAAGGACGATCTCACCGTCCTGCAGATCATTAATAGCAGCATCTACCTGGGGACCAATGCAATCGTCCAGCCTCTTGACAGGGCTTTCCAGCAGCTCACCAAGGCGCGAAGCCACAGGTGTGAGGCGCAGCTCGTCCTTAAATTCACCGCCAGGTCGGCCCAGGTGCGAGCATAGCACAATACGTGCCCCCGCACCTTGCAGTAGCCTAAGCGTGGGCAACGCAGCACGAATCCGCGTGTCATCTGCAATGGTGGCGGGCTTCATATTCTTCATAAATGGCACGTTCAGGTCAGCGCGCACTAAGACACGCATGCTCTTTACACTTTGATGCTGCAAAAGCTTCTCTAAGCTTAGCTTGGATGAGCTCATGGCTCGCAATGTGTGGCAGGACGGACGCTTCAGCGAGCATGCTCGCGAAATACGCAGCATCTTCAACGCAAACTTGGTTGTAAGTGGGATACTCGTCCATACTTACGTGGCATTATAGCAGCGTAAAACCTCTTGTAAGAAATACTTACAAAACAGTGCGAAACACAGGATGAAAAAGTGCTCTGCTATTTCTTTAACAGTAATGACCGAATTACATTAGTAATACAATAAGGGAAGTTGAGCTAACACTCATCAAGCTTCTACGGACAATTTTTTTATTGTGGCCTAATCACGTACAAGCTGGCCAAATGAAATAGATACTAATGTATTGGAATTTCTCCGTCTGATTGCTATCACCCAAAATACAATATCAATCAACGGTAGCTGGCGTCCTTACATCAATAGAAGTCTTCGCTCTCCCACGTGGTGGAGAATCAACAATTGATCGGTTTGATTTTGCAAATAAGTGAGTATCCAGCTGTATGTGGAAATGAATAAAACGGTGGGTTTTTGTGACTATCACTAAATCACGCCGTAGCCATAAACTCAGTGTATACAAAGACTGAATGATGGCCAGACTGGTGATCCCTATTTTATGAGTACGATCACAGGGCATGAAACGTTCAGCTACACAGTCATGCTGTTTCAAGCTGAGCTTTTATAATAAAAGATAAACTAAACTATGATAGAATGGTGGTGTCTGGTGCACGACAGAATCCTTGTACCGGTGTGCATAACGAGGTTTTCGAAATAATATCATCTGACAGAGCTGTACGTCATACAATTGACTTCTTGATTCCAGAAATTAAATGCTGCATGGCACGACAATCGTTTCTACTGTAGGATCAGTGTAACGTCATGAATGCATTTTTTGTGCAATACTCGAGGCCAAAACGCTTAACGAAAGTAAGTCAGCTGATGCCACGCCGGCAGACTGCGTCAGAAATTCAAAGACAAGTACCGCATCGTATACTTCACGATAAGCTTAACGCGGTCACCATTTTGGTACGGACGTTGATAACAAATAGGATGCGCTGCAGAGCAACATGGCGGGATGTACAACGTACAGTATAGTCAGCGCGGTCGACAGGTATTATCGTTTCTTAAGGCGATAGAGATTTAAGCTACCGGAACCCACGCGCTAGGACTGAGCTGTCTCAATCGCGGGATGCTGGTAGCAATCCGACCTATATTGGGACCGGGTTCTGTATCCTTCATTACACTATGGGGCTTTTTCGGTCAGTGGGGCGTCCCCCATCCAACCCTTGGCGCGTTTTGGTAGGGCAGTCACACACTCGGGTGTGATGGCTCGTCCACTTTAGTGACCTATCTCCGGCTGCCTTAATTCGGATCCTATGGGTATCGAACCAGGTACCTCCCGGTCCTGGGTCGAACAGCTAACCGCTCGAGCCACAGGGTCGGTTCTTAAGGCGATAGAGACATGCCCCGGTCGCGTTATGCTTCTTCATTGATTGATATGCCTAATGAGCTTTTGAAACGCGCCTGTAACATGTAGTTTCCTGGACATGCAATTATTCAGACCCTACGAGGTGTTTCCGCAATTATGCTCTTATGACACTTTTAACCACAGTCGTACAAAACAAGTGTGCTGTACCAATGGAGGCCTATGTCAACCAATGAATGTCTGGACCAAGTAAATACCGTTTTCTTAGATTTCACCACATCTTAACGACTCCACCTGTTCAAATAGGTGGCCAAGTCTTAAGCTTAAACTCGCATGATATAGCAGACGTCGGCTTCTCTACAGAGTCTACTATCTGCCGAGAATTTATTAGCTTTGGCTTGTGTTCAGTTGACTAGAGATTGATGGAATCATGGGAAAATGTGCAGCCTGAGCCAAATTGCGCATTTTGCACCTGTTCCAACTAGTGCTGTATGGTAGCGAGCAAAAGGGATGGATAAGCAGTTTACCGCCGCGTTCTTACAACCACTGTCTACTTATTGGCTGTTTTTTTACGATGGACTAATGCCAAATTAATATTAAATTGGTTAGGCGATCACTTAGCCCTATTCTTAATGCAACACTGCACAGAGGCAACACATACGTAGACCAGAAAGTTCTTATACTCTCAGTGTGTCTTGAAATGCGGTTCATGCATAGTCGGGTTGTATACCTTCTCATACAAATTGGCCACGTCACTTCAGATTTCGATCCTTCGAAGCACAAGTGGCTTTAAGAAAAGTACTTGATAAGTTCGGATAATCTCATCGTCCCGAGCCTTCACTTTGAGCTCAATTTCTTTGCGAATCCATCGCGAAAAGGTGGCTGAACGCAAGTAAAGGGGCAAAGGTACGATTGCCCCAAATACCTATGAAAAATATGTGAAGAAGAATACGTTTGTCGCGAGCAAGTATCACCAAGGAGAGCCTATGATCACTAAATTTGACGCCGGGCACATTTGACTATCAGGGAAGAAAGAGAAAAGTAGAATCGAAATTCTACAACTTGACATGTACGTATGAAAGACGAAGCATTTTCTTGAAAAGGCATAGGTCGGTGACCCGTACTTGCCTTATTATCACAGTTGAGTACGGGGCAACACTCAAAAGAGGATTTAGATGTAATATTGGTCTCGTATGGAAGAAAATGTTTTGAGGGTTGCGATGCATATCAAGACGACCCACATATAATGCTGGATACGTCGACCTTGTCTTAAGGATGTTGGTAATTGTTGAGAAGATGGCAAACACCGAAGTGAATATATTTTTATAGACCAATGAACGGCTACCATATGTAATTACTACTTGTAAATACTGTGACGCCATCCGCCTGTTCAACATACATTCAGCGGTGTAATTTTAACACTCCCACTCACCGCTAATGTTGAGTATGCTTTGTCGCTGACTTGGTCTTGA
>RCHQ01000434.1:0-20615 GCA_003676415.1 Plasmopara muralis
CTTGTGGATCCGTAATACCGCGTTCCGTACCCGCCACCTTGGCCGTGTAACCCGACAAGAAATGGTACTGCGCCTGACCTGCTGACAACTTCGATACAGGCGGAAGCACGCCGTACGCGTCGCACGTGAGAAAAATGACGGCATTCGGATGATTGCCACGAGATTGAAGTTGGTGATGTGGAATGTGGTAAATTGGATACGATACGCGACCATTTTCCGTCTTGCATGAGTTGAAATAGTCGGGTTCATTAAAAGCGTCGATCCACACATTTTCAAGCAAGGCATCCGGGCGAATCGCATTAAAGATATCGGGCTCCTTCTCTTTATTCAAATTAATCGTCTTGGCATAGCAGCCGCCTTCAAAATTAAAAACACCCTCGTCATCCCAGCCGTGCTCGTCGTCACCAATGAGCTCGCGCTTTCGATCAGCCGACAGCGTCGTCTTGCCCGTGCCAGAGAGCCCGAAAAAGAGAGCTGTGTCGCCTGCCTTGCCAATGTTGGCTGAAGCGTGCATGGTCATCACTCCATTCAGAGGCAAATAGTAATTCATCATACTAAAAATCCCCTTCTTCATTTCGCCACCGTAAAACGTGCCGCCAATAATGGCCAAGTGCTTTTCTATGTTAAAAAGCACAAATACTTCCGAATGAAGTTCATGTTCCTTCCAATCTTCATCGACAATGTTGCACGCATTGATAATTGTAAAGTCGGCCTCGAAATTCTTGGGTACACGAGCAAAGTCGGGGCGGATAAACATGTTCGTGACAAAGTGGTGTTGCCACGCTAGCTCGGTAATAATGCGCACGTTCAAGCGAGACTCCACATTCACACCACAATGCCCATCAAACACGTACATGCGGTCCACAGTGCTAAAGTGCTTCGAAGCCTTACAGTACAGTGCGTCAAATACTTCAGGTGAGGTAGGCTGATTAATTGAGCCCCACCACACGAAATCTTGGGATGGTGCTTGCTTGACAATGAACTTGTCCTTAGGCGAACGACCCGTAAAGTTGCCAGTGTCCACGGCAAATGTACCATTAGCCACAAATGTGCCTTCTCGGTACTTCTTCTCGTGCTCCGCGAGCTGTTTGTAGGTCAAATTGTGATATACCTTGCAGCTGTTGTGGATACCAAGCTTGCTCAAGCCCAGAGCGGCAGAAGTGGTCTCGTGGTCCAACATCATATTGGTGGGAAAAGGTCGACGTGGATCAATGAGGACAAAAGTGACAATGAACACACTTGATGAATTTCGCCTCCAAAAAGGCAGAGATGACGCACTCTTGTCGACACGCCACTGCAAGTTGAACAAACGATTCTTGTAAAGCGGAACATCTCCTGAGACGAAATCGGTACCGGTATTAGCCGTCCAACTGCACTCGACTTGTCCAAATCACTCATTCCGAAAATTCTTTTTTTTTAAGCCAGTATGCTTCGGTCAGTGAATGTAAGTGATACTTAAGAGGCTGTTGAAGAATACGACGTATTGCAAGACAATACTCTCCATTATTGTGTCGATCCCAATATCAAACCATTTGAATGTACGTATGACGCTCCTGAGCTCTGTAAAAAATGTTATGATAAATTGAAATGGGCTTCGATCTGCATGTATTGTATGTAGCCTGTGTTATAATGAAAACAGGTGAAAAAAATGAGACGTTGCGATTGTAGTTCACCTTGCATATTAGCTTTTAGTATGGCTAGCCTTTTTGCGAGTTACACGACTAGGTGGTAGTGGACAGCGCAATTCGCATGCCCAACGTATATGACAGGGAGCGTCTCGTCGCATGCGTACATCTGACAACGCTAGTAAAAGAGATTTAATTAGTCATGACCGCTGTTAATGACGAAAAGCACAAAACTGTGGATACGTAACTTACGCCAAATAACAAGTAGTGCAGGGTTTAATCGCTTAGTAGCGTGATAGGTCAATATTTGTGATTTGAAGACGCAACATTGACTACCCTATCAGCATGGTCGTGACAGACCTACTGATCGTGCTTGACTCGATCTCACTTGAGAAACTACGCGACAGCCTGCTGACCGACATTTCTAACGCCTCTGCTTTGCCAATCGAGTTGCAGAGTGTCCAAAAACTGGCAACTGTGCTGCCAATTACTGACGACACAGAGATCCAGGAACAGCTTCACGATGTCGTGCGCATCATTAAATCTCTCAGCTGTATGGTAATCAAATACGTCACTCTTAATGCAGCCGAGGTGAGCAATGACGTGAATTTTGTGGCACTGGGTACTCATCTGTTGCCAATTCTGCGCGTTTTAAATGCATTCGTTATCCGGATGAGGCGTCGAGAGCTACAGAACGATAACGAGTTGCTTCGTTGGCTGCCATTTCTTCTCACAGCCTGCTGCTTTGTTTTGGAAGCGGAGTTTCTTGGCTCTGAGCGAACACGTGGTGCCGACATTGCTGAGCACTCGCTAGCTGAAGCTGTGAAACTCACAAAAGCGGGCGATCGCGCGAGTTTGATCGCGACATACGTCGCGCAGATTGTGGCGCTATGCTCGCAAGACATTGACAAGAAACAATGGGTGGCGAGATCGTCAATTAATAAAAGAATCATGCTGCAGGTGGTGGAACAAGTGCCATTTCCGTACCTCGGAGGGGATCTCCTTGGCCGTTTGCTGGCGCTCACATTTCCACTCGTAGACGACCTGACCGACTCAACGCAGCTCATTGGCGCCCGCATGCTGCATCATATTGTACTCAATGTTACACCAACAGAGCTGCGATGGTACTCGGATGTATTGTTGGAAGTCCTTCACACTGCAATTGTATCCCGCAAGCCACCCACACTTGACGTGTTACTTGACTGTCTCGTGGAATCGCTGGACAAGGTGTCACATCCTGGTGAACTTCAGCACTACAACCGGTTTATACCACGTTTGCTCCGCGACACAAGTCTGTGCACTGATGTGCATCTTCGAATAATCTTTGTTCGCCATTTACAAGTTCTTGTGGTCCGGCAAGGCGCACCACACAGCCTTAACGCCATTCGGTACCTGCAACCTGTGCTAAAAGTGTTGATTGCGGGGTTTGAAAGTATCAATGTTGCTTTTTTAATCACGACCCTTGAAGCACTACAAGCAACTGTACTTGTTACGTGGCCTCGCATTGCATCACACACGGAGCAAATTCTGGTTGGTGTCCTACGTGCTGTGGCGTTTTGTGAACTATTTGATGACTGCGCAGAATTTACACCATCCCCAGATGAGAAAGCTCGGATTCTCGTACTCTGTATAGACGTCTTGGACCTATTGCACAGTGTTAATGGTGGCAACGTAGCTGTGAGCAATATGCTCATCAAAGTAGGAAGCCAGAGTCCCAAGCTATTGCCGTTTTGCAATCGCATGCAAGAGAAATGGATATCTCGATAACTTTTTTACATCAAAATGTCGAAGGCTCAAGATAAAAGAAATTGTCAATCATTAATTTACATTATAATGAATCCATTTATAGGCAAAGCAATTTGAACACTCAATAGTGATATTCTCATGACATTTTTGTACCATGATGTTCCAATTTCAGTGATACAAAGGATATTATCTCAACAAAGTCGTTAAAACGAGTTTATACACTAGCGTCGAAAACGAGCTCGCCTGTTCCGCTTGCGACCGCCACGATGGCGGCGTTTCCGCGGCTGGCCCTCCGGTTCCTGGCTCGGACGCTGTTTACTCTCTTTCACTTCTTCATCGGTGAGCGGCAAGTAGTAAAGGGTAGGTTTTGTTTCGGTTTTTTGAAAAAAATCGTCGATTGTCACCTCTGTTTTTAAAGAGAGAAATGGCTATTAGCCGTTGTTTTTTCCATACCCTGAAACGACTAAGAACGTACTTTGGCGTTGAGTGGATGGTGCGATATCGCTGTCTTCACTTCTTGGTTGGCTGGGTAGGTTCGCTACACCAGATTGCGAGATCTAAGCCACAAAATGTGCACACTGAGCAAAGTCAACGAAACAACACTGCATAGAAACTCAATACTCGTACCTCCATAGCTGTTTGATCTACAAAATTGACTTGAAGCGATCGGCCATTTTCTGGAGGCCACACCTTGCCATGTAAAGCCTCACTCGTCTTGTTGGCCTAAGGCCGTCTCAAAAATAATTAAACAATTACACGTTGAGTACAAACGCAACGCCACGGATCATAATATTCTGAAACGCACAATCTCAGCGGTGGGATACGTCACAAAGCAATGGGTCTTGATAGCATCCATCCAAAAGCCATTTTCCACAAAGCAGCCCAGCTCTTGTACAAGTGCCTACAATGCAAACCTTACTGATGAGCATTTGACCTGCTTGCAGCCCTTCTTGAACTAGTAAAAACCTTGACTGCATTGAGCGTAAATGGCCGGATAAAGTTATCAATACGAAGAGTTGTCCTGTGCTCTTCATCTCTGTCATGTAAAAAGTAGACGACCATATTCAGCAAAACAGCAAGTATAATCCATCAAAATGTCGACTCGCAGCTCAGCATACATTGCGTTCAAGCCTCCAGTATCGACCGGACACTTTGCCACCGGTGTAAACGTTTCGATGTATTCATCTTCTGGTTGCAAATTGACGCCTTTCGATTCTGTAGCCAGCTTAACCTTCTTGACATTCGATGCATCCTCCTCTGTGTCCATGTCAGCCACAGCTGCGCCCCGTTTTACTCGCAATATCTCCCCAGCACTCTGCTCTTGCTTAGACTTGTGCTCTTTGTCATCCTCCTCCAAGCTGCCATTGTACTTAACCTTGTCATTCGCCGTCAACCCCTTGTCGTTATCACTAATTTCATGTCGGCACTCCTCTTTCAACTCCGTCGTCTCCTTTATTTGCACAAGACACCACCTGTCAGTGCACACTGACATAAGAAAGGGATCCATACAATGATCAATTATAAACCTGCTGCAAATGTGTCTTCAAGCGCTGAAGCAACGTCGCCTTAAGTCCGCTGGTATCCAGGTCCCGTTTCTTCAGCTCGCGCTGTAGATCCTTGACCTGATGAGGAAACGCGTGTGATTTAAATTTGTGCAAATGAGGACACAGAGGATGAAGATCGATACACATCGCCAACCTTCAAGTGCGTCAGCGCATCCGTGTCCAACGTCATGCCCGTAGACACTGGGTAAAGCGCACGACTAGGAGGTGGGGGTAATAAAAATACTACTTTCGACAAGTATATAAAACATAAAACACAACAGAGGTTTGCTGCGCTTTAAGTCGGTATTTTAGCACGGATTACTGTAGCTAGCAATAATACATCGTTATGAGGGGAATCGACAAATAAATATTAAAAAACTTGCTGGTAAATTGGTACCGCATGCCAACGAATTCCGTTCAAATTAAAGCTCAAAAGGGATATCTTCGTTAGAGTATAGCACATCGTGCTCGAGTCCAATCTTGGCGTCATACAACAGCGAAACGCAACTGCTCGCGTACGCCTTGTCCGTGTTCAGGCTTTCCAGAATGCGCAATAACGAGCGCACGGCTGATAAAACTTCTTCTTTCTTGATCGGATTGACGTCGTGAGCGTCACCACTTCCTCCCACGCGACTCTCCTCAGTCAACTCACTTCCAGCTGAACCTACACCAGTGCATGCATCACCCTCTCGTTCGATCGCTGCGACCATGCGGTGGAGATTATGCAGCAGCCAGTCGTACAAAAATCCTCGAGGCTTCGCTTTGAGCGCCTCTAGTATCAGCGGATCGTCTTCGTTCGTGGCAATGTGAATCAAGTGAATCAATGTGAAGGACAATTGAGTCTCCAATTGCTCCTTGTAACGAAACTCAGTCACATCCTTCAAATCCGATGCCGTCTCGAGCGCATCCACAGTGGCTCGTAGCGCTGACTGAAAGAAAGAACCAAAAGCGTTACGCGTTTGCGAGACGCGTAATGCTGTCGCGGCACTGATTCGTACCTTAAAATTTTCCTGCTGCGCCACAGCAATCAGCAAGGCTTGAAATACTGACGGTGCCCAAGTCACCGACGCAAGTGGCAGGTCAGGGCACAGCAACACCTTGGCAATAGCGTGACACGCATTCCATCGGACTTTGGGGGAGCCTGCATTTATCTTGCCAGCCAACACAACCATTGTCTGGCCCAACAGATCGTCCAACCAAATTCGATCTTTCGGCGCGCTAAGTGAGCGACGGAATGGCGGAAAACTAATCCAACGGCACACCAGCCCCAACGTGCGCGCTACGCTCGATGCCACCTTGTCATTATCATTGATGTATACCAACATCTTTTCAATCACTAATCGCAATAGAAAGGCTGGCAGAAGCTCGTATAGCGTTTGCGAAAATAACAGCGGATGGGAGAACGACGGCTCAATACTTGTTACAAACGATGACGGCGGCGCAGACCGCTGGAGTGAAGGCGACTCCATTACTTCAATCGTCTCTGGCCCCGGGGTAGTGCACACGTTGCCCAAAGCCCATGCAGCTCGTACACGTACATTCAAAGTGGAATCACTGAGAGCGTCCAGAGCCAAATTCACCACATTGCTTGCAAACGCACGAGTCTTAAATGTTGGCGCAAGGCAAAGCGATCCCAACAGTCGAAAGCCCGCGGCGCGAACGACAGGAGAACTGTCTTTTGGAGACTGCAAAAAGATGCGAATGTAAGATTCCAAACAAGAAACGGAAGAATTCCCCCCACTAGAGCCACCACTCTTCGCTGCTAATGCTGGAAGTCTACGGGACTGCTTTCTCTTTCCCAACCAAGCCCAGTCTTGTGTCGATAACAACGTAAAACATGCACAAACACTCGCGCGAACATGATGCGATGTGTCATAGAAAGCTCGTACTAAATGCGTTGCCATAAATTCCAAGCATTCCACGCGATAGTTCTTTGATGATGAATAGATAGGTACAGCACTATTAAAACTGCAACTCCCTCCTTTGATGTAATTTTCCAGAACTTTCACCGCTTGCAAGCGAACATTTGGGTCCATGTCTTGAAAAGCCGCCAGCATAAATTTCGAAAGGACTTGCCAATTCGCACTTATAGCTGGCGCATAATTTTTGGCAATCTTAGACAAAAGTGACATGGCCTCGAGACGTAGCAACGCGCGTGAAGAATCGTCAGGCCAAGATGCCATTTGCAAAAGCTCTTCTACAAACGATCGACGGCGAAGGAGCCATGTACCACATACAATTGATACATGCGCGACTCGTATAATTTCGTCCGTGTCACTTGTGTGTATCATCCAGTCTAAAAGGGATGGAAGTGTGTCTTGAACATTGAGCAAAGTTGACATACATGACAAGCTTGCCATCCGCACACCATGATCTAGATACAGCAATAAAATTAAAAAAACTCCTTCACCTGCCAATTTAATTACAATAAATTTACCCATACCAGTTGACGCTGCGGCGACGTATAGACTCGATGCTAAAGCCTTTAAAATGCTCCCCAAAGTTGGCGTTAACTCCTCTTGATCTAACACTGCAGCCACATTTCCGTACGGAAAACGCTGAATCACAGATGCCGTGCTCTACAATATACAAAAACAAGACCTTAAAGGCACGAGCGCTCTTCAACCAGTCTGATTTTTTGCTTACCTTAAGTATCTGTGCAAGTGGTGCCGACTCTTTCTCGTGTTGAATACAATACACTAAAGTAAAGTGCACTTGGTACAACATCAACGAAATACGTTTGGGCATCGATGCAAACGACATCGACGATGTAAGCTTAGTAGTGGCTGCACTAGCACCGGTTGAGCGTCGAAAATACATTTTAAGCGGAATGTTTTCCCAAAACGCATCCAAAAACTTGGCAGCAGTCATTCGAGCCCTTTCGCTTGGATCCATGATGAGCAGCGTGAGAAGTGACGGGGAATTGTTGAATAGTGTCATATACGGCGTAGTCCGCTCTGGTAGATATAAACCCATTGATGACGTAATGGTTTTCGGAAAGTGCTGAGCAATTGCTTCAAATGTACATAAAACAGTTATGCGGAGCCGCGCTAGCAATCCACTAAAAACAAAACAATTACATCAGGGCACACAGCATAACACAGAAAATCATCGCTTAAATGTAGCACATCACATACTCTCCAATCTGACGACCTCCAGCGCTGTTATCAGACCCACATGCTGACGCATCCGACTCCGTTGGATGCATCTCTTCTTGAAACGAATAAACAACGTCATTCTGATTCAACTCGAACACCAATCCATAACCTACAACTTGACGCATAGAGCTGAGTAAACTGGGCAACGTTGCAGTTATGCGATCATTGAGACGGTCAAAGTTCGAGTTAATAATCGTAAATATGCACTTCATACTAGAAGTGCAAGCTTTTACAAGAATGCGATCGTTCTGGCCTTTCGTCAAACCAACCGCTTGCTGCCGAAAGTTCTCCACCACCATTCGCAGTAACGACGAAAAGTAGTGATAGACTTCAGGCGTCTTCCCAGCCTGCGTACAAATGCTCGACACACAACTCGTGGCAGCGTAACGAGCTTCAATATCCACGCCCGATGGATCCAAATGCTTCATCAGAACGGCAAACAGCAGTTCAAACTCGGTACTCGCCCGGTCGGCATTGTCACGTAGTAGTTGGCCAAGAGCGCGAATGGAGTTAGTCGTATACCAGCTCGGACACGTTTTAATAAACTTCAAAAAGAACGTCATGACGACCCGTAGCTGAACGCTTGACATTAACACTCTTTCCTTGCTGCAACATTTAAGTACAAAACGTGTGTATTCCGAGCACAACAGACCCGAACTCAATGGCAAAATCTGGGCTAGCGCTGTGATCAACGCCGCAATCTCATCGCTCCGGATTCGAGGATTGGGCAGCGCGACGCCCATAAGATGTTTGAGCATTTCCTCTAGCTCTACGAGCGTGAGCTGCAGTACAGCCACGTCAGCCTCCAATCGCTCGGCAGCAACCGCCCAAATCTTGCGATCCCTGCGTTGTACACCCAAGTTCCATCCTGCAGATGGAGATGATCCTAGTGCTACATTCATGCCGCAGACGGCGGGGCTCATTGTCAAATCGTTTTTGTAGGCAGTAAAACTTGCAACTGTGACAGACAGGAGGCGACCCGAAGGCGCTCAACTGCAACGATTTTTTCCCGTCGTTTTCTTCAAATGATAGATAGTTAACTGCCGCGTGCACTTAAGTGGCCTGTCGCGCGTCAGCGTTGTGTCTCGACAGCTTGCGGATTTATAGCGACCGCCGCTTCTCATGATGCGAGCAGCAGCTCCAAGGAATGGCTTCACAAACGCTGATTGGTGCATTATCATTTGATACAACTTGGCACGAATGATGGTTATCGCATCATTTTGAAGGCTAATAAATCAATCTTTTTTCATACTCAAATATGTTTACATGGCAGAGAATAAAGCCATGTCAAAAAAGTCAGCCAGAATTTGCTAGGGATCACTCACTGACCAGCACGTGTTATTGCGCACCCGCGTCTACTGCTTCCGTCGTCTCGACCTGTGATTGGGACGTTGCGACGTCTTTGCTAGTCTTTTCCCTTAGGTTTGTTGAGTTCTAATAGTGCAACATACTATAAAAGACTCACTGTCGAAGACTTTTAATGACCAGTTGTGTATGAATGCGGCAGGTGACAAGCAACGCGGAGGTGGCACTGATCAAGCAAAGCTTTCTCCTCTGCTTAATAAGTGTGCGCTGAAGGTATGACAATAATGGCGTCCAGCCAATTTTGTGGCCATCATAAAGAAGTAGTAAAAACTGGTTTTCCAGCATTATGTTGTTCGAGTAATCAAGAAGTAGTAAAAGCTTGAGTCGGTTGTTTATGTTGTTTACGTGATGATTCATGCAAGACGCCTTGTTTTCTTGTGTAGCTGATAGCCCTAAACATTATCCTCACGTTGGCACAGCCTGTTCAATCCATTGGTCGATCAGCTCACAATAAAAATTTATTTCAACATCGACTGCAAACCGACCTTTCAATTACAATAAATGGAGTGCTGGTAGCTATAGTGACCTACCACCCTAAGAAAAGATAGATAAAGAATTTGGTTTCTCCTAAACCAGATACCTCCCGGTCCCGGGTCAACGGACCAAATCCTCGAGCCACAGGGCGATGTGACACGACGTCGAGCAAACGAGCAGCCGTTGTCTAACGCTCATCGAACTTCTGGTATAAATGATCAGACGCGCTTGTATTTTTGAAAGCGACTAGGTGCACTCCTCCCACTCGTGTTTAGCAAAGAAACGCCTTCCATCAACGCGTCTGTATTTGATAGTGCTAAGCTTGCAATAGAAAAAAGACGCATATTCTCGATGAAGGTATTTAAATTATTAAGCTTAGGCGCTACACTTTTTATTGACAGCGTTTGTCTCGAAGATCTCACTTTGTAGTAGATATCGGGATCTGATGAGGAGAGGCTGTGCCTTAACAACTGTGGCCCCTATAAATCTGTCGCCTAATCGAGACCATACTGAACTACTGCCGCGCAAACGTCTTCTGGTAGATCCGGAGACGACTTACAGAGCTAAGCTGTAAAAAACCTGGTATCATGTAGCTTGTCGGCTTGGTTTTGATTCGGTGCTTGGATAAAGAACGACACAAAATTACCGACTCACACTGCTCCACGCCAGTTATGTACATACGCAAGTCGTCATCTGTATCGGCGGAAATAATGACGGAGTTACACAGAACTATGCTCAGAGGAGAAATGCGATCTCTATCCGGTCTTGAAGTTTTGAAGTGTGTTCTAGACGGAAAGATATCATTATAAAAGGAGTGCTGTCGTTTTATTCTACCGTTAAATTGTGATAGGCTGTTATGACAGAAACATTATTGTTTATAATATATATATATAAGTAAAACTTTAAACAAACAGGTATGAATACCGATAGGATGTAAGATCCAATCCCCGATTAGAAATTTGGGCTACATCAAATAGAAGGTGTGATAAGTAAAATTTATCACTCGAACAAAACGTCGATTTGCCTGTACTGATGAGCGAAATGGCAGCTGATAAGGCTGCCAACCGGGCGGATCATTAACGATGGCCGAGCTAACCCCGTAAAGGTTGCTATGGCAATTAAAGGTGCCTTTATCGTATCAACGATAGCTGCATCACCACCAGCAACTTTTCATTAATCTTGCAAGCTAAAAATGCAAAATATTCTTTAATCGAGTACATTTAAACTGCAGTCACGTTTTACCTATTAAGCAATATAAGTGGAAATGGTGATGCCACAGTTAACTTTCCAAATGCACCACAATTAATGCGGTGGGCACATAGTAGAACAACACCCAATTCACACGTCTGTTTGTCTAAGTAAATATGTATTCGAGACAGATACAAGACACGGTAACTTAACGGGAATGCGTATTGCCCTGGCCACGTTTGCCCGAGTTCTGCCACTTTGCCAATTTCGGTACCGATACTCGGTCGGCTTCACCAGCGCGACCCATCTTAGCAGCCTTGCGCTGCGTAAGTCGAGCGGCACGCTTGACAGAAGCCATGGCAGCCTTGTCGTTAAACCCGGCCTGGTCGCGTGGGGTTACCAACGATTGTGAGCGATTCTTTGACTTAGAGCGCATTGCTGACTTAGCACGGGCGCGCACACGGAAATCAGAGCTCTCGGTTGCATCTTCCATGTCCACATCTATGTCCTCGCGTTGGCGCTTCCGACCACGACTTTCCTCGCCAGCTTTTCTCTTCGCTACAACAGCCTCGGCGTGCTTCATGTGACTTGTGTCAACGCCAAGAGCCTCCAGCTCCTTCTTTGTTTGTGTGAGCGTGCGAAGCTTCGCACGTACCTTTCGTGCAATAGACGAGTGGTTCTTGTTCTTATCTTGACGGTGTTTCGCGACAATGACGGCTTTTTTCTCTCGAATGTGAGCCAATTTATCTTTCTGCTCATCGTCTAGGTCGCTCATGTCTTCATCTTCATCTATTGGAGCATTGTTTTCCATAGCCTCGTCTTCTTCCCGCTCCAGAGCCTCGAGACGCTTGAGAATTTCAGGATCCACAAAGTCGGCAACGTTCTTGCCATTCCAAATCTCTGGAATTGCGTCCTGTGTCCAATCGTCGTTGCCAAGCATACCCTTGTAATGCTCTTTAAAGTCATACGAGTAGACACCGGTCCCACCATTTGCGTTCATCTTGTCCTTTAGCAACACACGTGGAACTCCGCTGTTTGGGGAATTGCGAGCAGCAATGACACTAGCTGGAATCGTAATCTCACGCTTTACATCATCACGAGCCATAGGCATAGCGACGGTAAGACGATTGAGCACATCGGCCACTTTGTTACCTTTGATCTTTGAATTAACACGGTGAGTCAAAAGTTCATCGCAAGCGTAATTTCTGACTTCCATGACATTCTCCTCCGAGTGATTCGACATGGTGAAAAGCTTGGCCTTAGTCTCCTCTACTGCCGTATTAATCATGTTCTGGTGGGTCTCTGACAGTGCTTCGAAACGCATCTGGTCGATTTTGTTGCACACAAGCACTAGCGGCTTGTTCACAAACAACGGGCGAATGTTTCCAAACAGACTTAGCTGTTGCTCAATGGTAAAGCCACATTGTTCAGAAATGTCCATAAAAAACAGAACGGATGCTTGTAAGTGGGCAAGTGCTGTAACGGCCTGCATTTCAATTGTATTACGATCCTCAAGAGAATGATCGAGGATACCTGGCGTATCAATCACTTGCCACCGCAAATATTTGTAGTCCAGATGGCCGACGTACAACGCCTTGGTTGTGAAAGCATACGGCTGAACGTCTACATCTGCGCGCGTAACTTTGTTCATGAAACTCGACTTGCCTACATTAGGGAACCCCGTAACTAGCAACGTGCGAGTATTTGGGTCAATCGAGGGCAGACGCGACAAGTGTTTGCGCACCTCTTCCAAGTACTCGAGCGAAGCCTTTTGCTTCTTAAGTAGTGTGCACATTCGACCCAGCGCGGCCCGTTTAAGCTGCTTACATCGATAGAGAGAGTCACCATACTTGATCATCCGCACATAGTCCTTGGCAATATTGTCAATCAGAGCACGAGCTGTGTTCACTTGGCCGAGCGCTAACTTGTAGTGGTCGCGGTCGTACAGAATATTAATGAGATCCGCGTAAAACGGGTGCAAGTCGTCAAGGCGTGGAAAGTCATCGATAATTTGGCTAAGCTTCTCTTGGCACGTCTGCTGCGTAAACTTCACTTTGCGCATGTAGAACGCGCGGATGCGCGAAATGGCATACGTAGGATGGATCACTGTCGGCGTCTTGCGCTGTGTGCGCGTAAGCACAATGTCGATAAAGTCATTGGCCGTCGGCACCGTTTGGATCTTTTTAAAGTTGTACACCACCATCCCGACGCCAAAAGCGAGACAACTAGGCAACTACTTGTAGGTGAATGAACGAGTGCAAGTGTTACTCGCAGCCTTTGACGTTTGGTTGGCGCTAAGCAGGTGTACCTTAATTCGGGTACGTCTAGCTTTGCTCACGGACCCTATCAATATGGATGTAGTAGTCTATTTCACAGTCTTTTTTACTCGATCGCATTCCGCATTGCACATTAACGACGTACGCCATGTGGACCGTGCTCTTTGGCGACAACGAGAACGAAGCGGACAGCGCACAGTCAGTAGAGGTGCCTATAAAGACGTCAGTGTCTCCACAGAACTCGACACCGCCTGTTACGCCATCGCCCCTTGAGCCTTTGGTTCCTACCTCACCGCTACCTCTTTCAACTGAGCCCCGACGCGTGAACCCCGTCGTCGATGGTAACAGCACTAAAAGTGATGGGGAGAATGATGAATCCGCGATGAGAATGCTGCTGAAACGTCTGAATAACCTTATGATCAAGGTGGGCGAGCATGAGTTCGAGAAAAGAACGCTGGTGGATCAGGTGCGGAATACTGCGTAGAGAAGACGAATTCGATGACACATATAACGACGTTATTGTGTGTAGATGGAGAAGGAACGCAATCTCTTGTCCGCCAAGATTACAGACCTGGAGAAGCAGATGGAGGACCTGATGGACCAGAACGTGCAGCTGCAATACAAAGTAGAGTACACGTCTGAGCCGATGCTTATGGAGCGCGTACAGGATATTACTGACATGCGGTAAGTGTATTGATGTGGACTTGGAGAGTTTATAGTATTTATTGAACTGGTGATTGTCGCGGTCAGAGATGCGCTGGCTGCAGTTAAGAAACAGCTAGAAGCGGAGCTGCAGGAAAAAGAACTGGAGTTGAGAAAGCTAAAAGCTACAGTAGCAGCAAAAGACAAGGAGCTCAATGAACTTCGTGACAGTCACGAGAAGCTTATTGAAGAATTGATAGCTGAGCGAGAAGCAGCGAGAGAAGAAGCTGCTGATGCAGTTCGAGCAACGAGCAAGGTAACGAGTGAAAAGTATGAGGAGTTGCTTAAAGAAAAGGACATTGCTCTCAAGGCAAGTCAAGAGGAAATTGAAACACTTAAAGCTTCTTTCGCCGAAACGGAGCTGGCTTTGCGTGAGACCAAAGCTACAGCCGAGGAAGTGAAGCAAGAATTAGAAACAGCTCAGACGCAACGCATGACGGATGCGAAAGCTCTTGAGCAGCTCCGACATGAGCTCGAACAGATGGCCCAAGAACACGAAGAAAAATTGCAGCAAGTGAAAATGGAAGGCCAGCACGAGGTGGAAGTTTTAAAGAAGCGTGTCAAGGAACAGAAACAGGAACTGGGTGACTACAAGCACGATTGCATCGAGTTGTGGAAAATAAACGAGGAATTGAAACAGCAGCTTGCTCTATCGTCGACGGAGACAGTGGTTAAGCAGGCAGAATCACGTACGAATGCGCTTTCAAATCAGACTGCATCCGAGGACAAAATTGCTGAGCTCGAAAAAAAGCTTGAGGAACAGCAGGAACAGCTTACTCGGAAGAGCCAGCAATTCGCGGAATTGCAGAAGGAAGCTGATAGCCATTCTGCGATTAATAGTGAAGTTCCGAGCAAAGACGACGACAAGTTTGTTGTGGAAGGAAGTGATGGCGATGTTATTAGCATTCTTACAGAGCAAGTTGCTACTGCTCAACGCGAGTTGACCGAGGCGATGGAATTAAATTTGCACTTGAACAATCGAAACGCTTGGCTAGAGGAGCAGTATCAAATGCTTTCCTCAGTGCAGTCGGAAGGAGATGAGGAACAGGAAGAGGCAAGCGTCACAAAGCCGTCGCCGGAAAGGCGCATTACCAAATTGGAGCAAGAGCTTCGAGAGGCGCATCATGTTGCCAACGAAAAGGCGGAGCATGTGTCGAATCTTGAACATAATTATAGCGCTCTCTCGACTGAGTTTGACCGTCTTCACGCAGTCCATAATGAGCTCATTGAGGTTCAGCGAAATGACGATGCTATGCTTCATTCTTTAAGGCAAGAAATTGAATCGCTTCGTGCTTTCCAAGCAGACGCGATCGAAAAAGACCAAGCACTGTACGTTAATGAGTCGGAGATTGCCGAGCTTCGCTCAAAGAACTTGGCGTTGATTAGTGAGGCCGAACGCTATCAGCAAGTAAATGACGAGTTGATGAAGACACAGACCGACCTGAATGAATCTCAAGCCGTTAACGCAACCTTGCAGCAGGAGCTCGCCGTGTTGAAAGACGTCTCGGCTGCTGCCTTGAAAAGCGATGAGCAGTTAACTATAATTCAAAACGAGCTGAACAAGGCTCGGTTGGAAAAGGATGCAATTGTGACACAATTGACGCAGTCGCAGGAATCCGTCCACGAGCTGCAACTAAAAATGCAAAATCTTGAATGTATTGTAAGCGACCAGATAAATGAAAAGAAGTCTCTAGAGCAGCAGCTTCAAAACTTGCAAGAGATGGCTCAAGAGAATTTGGAAAATTCATATGAACTTCAATCTAGTCTGGAAACTGCGATGGAGGAGTTAGCAAATGTAAAAGTCCAACTGCAAAGTGAGCAAGAAAAATGTGCAACTTTGCGACAAATCATCGCAGAGGCCAAGCAATCGACCGTTTCTCGCGCTGAGCTGGATCGAGTCCAGAGTGAAGTGACACTTTTGGAACAGAAGATTTGCCACTTTCAGCGCCAGGAGCAGACTTTAAAGCAGCAGTTGCAAGAGGCAGAACATGCTAAGGATGCAATTGCTGCAGAGTTGCAAACTGCTCTTTCAGAGCGCGTCGCTGCTGAACACGAGCTAAAGAGACTTCAAATATCTTTCGAACAGAAGTTAACTTCCACTCAGGCCTTGTCGAGCGAGTTGCAACGTGCAAACGATGATCTTTCGCGCTCACTGGAACAGTCGCAAACAAAGGCAACGCAAGCAGAGCAGCAGCTAAGTGCAATGCATGCGCACCAAAGTGAGGTACAAAAGCAGGTCGAGACTCTTACAAAGAAAAATCTTTTGTTGGTGTCCGAGATGCAAAACATGCGTGATGAAGCTGAGAGGCAGCAGCAGGTGGCACATAGTCAACTTGAGCAGCTCAAGGTGGCACATGCCAAAGTCCAGCGTCAATTGGCGGACACCACCCAAAGTCTCCAAAGTAAGAATGCCGAGCTCACTGCGGCAACGCAACGCAACCAATCCGATGTGGCTCAGCTAGAAGTTCTAGCAAATCGCTACAAGGCTGATAAAGAGTCTTCGGACCAGCAGTTGATACAGCTCAGTCGTGAGTGCGAGCATCTTCGCCAGACTCACACTGAATACATGTCGACATTGGACCGTACTCAGAATGAGTTGGAGCAGATCCGTGCACAATTAAGTGCGGTTCAACAAGACAAGTATTCGCTTGAAGCAAAATTAGGCCAATTGCGCGAATTGAATGACGAAAAAGCGCATCTGCTTCAAAACTTGGACGAGTACAAACGTGTAAACAAACGACTAGAGGAAACGAACCGTGAGCTTGAAGAATTGCTGCAAAAATCTAAGGCGTACTGCGAGGATGTGTCTCGCGAAAGTGAAAACAAGGTCAGCCGTGCACAAGAGCTCGCCCGTCACGTGGAACAGGAAGCGCGTGAGGAGATTGACCGCATTGCTATTGAAAACAATTTGTTGCGGGATGAGCTAGAGCAGCTTGCTCAGACTCGCTTCGAGGAAACCAATGCACACGACGAGCTACGTGTGAAGCTTGCGGAGCTGCTAGCCGAAAATAACGTCTTGTCGGCCCGTGCGCATCGCCTCACGCAGCAGCTGTCGCAATATACCGATCTTCAGGACGACGACGAGGTGACTGCCGCCGGGAAAGGTCAGACACCTGATCTCTGGGAACTGCTGTCCTCGGGTATGGAGCAGCTTAAGGCTGACCTCGAGCTCGCTAGCAAGTATGCGGCCAGTATTGACGCGAGTAGCGTAGACGGTGGCATGGGAGACGACTCGTTTACGGTCTCGGGTTAGTGTACCGTCGGCAACTGTGAAGGCAATGTTGATATGTAATGGTGTAGCTCGAGCGTTTCTGAGCACGCTATCAAAACGATTTTCAGATAAAACGTCTCGTATTCGATACAATGCAATGCTTCAAAGACGTCTTGACTGACTTCTTATCCAATCTTAGAATATACCAGAACCATCGCTATTTGCATTATTATCGACATTGCGTCAAACGTCACCATGACAGACATTGCGACGGAATTTCCGAAAAGTCGACTTCTTGAAGCCAAGCAGGTGCGCAGAAAGAATAAAAAACGCATACGTTGTGATCGCTAAGTCGAGTAATGCCAATAGAGACGACAAGACGCGTCAAGAGATGCTTTACTGCTGAAAAATCGTATTGCACTGCTCAAAGCTGAGGAAGAAAAGGCCAGGAAGATCATTAAGCAAACTCGTCGTCGGGCTGCAGAGCTGTTAAAAGTTCGACGAGACAATGATCGAGAGCACATGATGTATAAAGAGCTGACAAAGGAAATGGAGCGGCAGACTCGAGCTTCTATCGAGGCCAAACGTGAGTTTGTGTTAAGTATCGTCAGCCCTTCAAGAAAACGAGAGATCAGCAAGCAGTTTACCGAGGCAAATAAAAAAGAAGCACTTAAGCTAAAAGAAGACAAACAGCGGTGGAAAAAGAGCATAGATCGACAGAAGCTAGACGATATGAAGAAAGTGCTTTGTCGAAAAGAAGAGATAGCAAGTCAGAAAGAAGCTTTACGCGTTAAGAAGATTATTCACATGCAAGATCTTGAAAAGCATAACCGGATTAAGGTGTTGGAAAAGGTCCGTGTCGAAGAAGATCAAGCTCAGCGACACAAGACAAAGGTACAGGAGATGGAACGCCAGGAATTGGAACTGATTCAGCGGCTGCGCAACACCCAGCACTTGCAGAAACAGGCGTTCCAAGAGCTAGAATCGGCTTTGAATAAGGGTTTAAAGCTTTCTTAGACTTCTTACTTCACCGTCAGTATCTTATAGACGCGTCGTCAATGTGTCTTACATTGTCTTGGCTTTGATTGTGTATTAAAGACATAAATGGCAAATCAACAATTGGTAGGCGCAATTATTGCACTGAGAGTGTCTAATATTGGATTTATAAATTCATAAACAATAACATGCTGCCTTCGCTTTGAAAAAATGCCACATCAGCTCGATCTTCGTTGATACCTCGAGAGCAACCGCTGATCGCAAATGCACTGCCAGATCAACCGCCCACGGGAGCATCAAAGCGCTGCAACATAAGCTTTTACAAACACTTCCGTGCACATGAAATATGTGGCTACAAAATATTTTATACTCTTTGTGAACACGGACTCATTGCTCTTCATAGTTCACACTGCCAATGCCTTCTTATCCTGTAACTTTTAATTAACCTCAACTTCGGGATCGCCCCGATCCAGACCTGTGAGCTAGCTGCAACTATTTCAATTACAATGCTATCAGTTTTATAATATTTACGGATTAATAGCGTTGTCAGGTGTACGCATGCGACGTGACGCTCCCTGTCACATACGATGTTCATCCATTACCACTTTATCGTGTAACTCGCAAAAAGGCTAGCCATACTAAAAGCTAATATGCAAGGTGAACTACAATCGCAACGTCTCATTTTTTTCACCTGTTTTCATTATAACACAGGCTACATACAATACATGCAGATCGAAGCCCATTTCAATTTATCATAACATTTTTTACAGAGCTCAGGAGCGTCATACGTACATTCAAATGGTTTGATATTGGGATCGACACAATAATGGAGAGTATTGTCTTGCAATACGTCGTATTCTTCAACAGCCTCTTAAGTATCACTTACATTCACTGACCGAAGCATACTGGCTTAAAAAAAAAGAATTTTCGGAATGAGTGATTTGGACAAGTCGAGTGCAGTTGGACGGCTAATACCGGTACCGATTTCGTCTCAGGAGATGTTCCGCTTTACAAGAATCGTTTGTTCAACTTGCAGTGGCGTGTCGACAAGAGTGCGTCATCTCTGCCTTTTTGGAGGCGAAATTCATCAAGTGTGTTCATTGTCACTTTTGTCCTCATTGATCCACGTCGACCTTTTCCCACCAATATGATGTTGGACCACGAGACCACTTCTGCCGCTCTGGGCTTGAGCAAGCTTGGTATCCACAACAGCTGCAAGGTATATCACAATTTGACCTACAAACAGCTCGCGGAGCACGAGAAGAAGTACCGAGAAGGCACATTTGTGGCTAATGGTACATTTGCCGTGGACACTGGCAACTTTACGGGTCGTTCGCCTAAGGACAAGTTCATTGTCAAGCAAGCACCATCCCAAGATTTCGTGTGGTGGGGCTCAATTAATCAGCCTACCTCACCTGAAGTATTTGACGCACTGTACTGTAAGGCTTCGAAGCACTTTAGCACTGTGGACCGCATGTACGTGTTTGATGGGCATTGTGGTGTGAATGTGGAGTCTCGCTTGAACGTGCGCATTATTACCGAGCTAGCGTGGCAACACCACTTTGTCACGAACATGTTTATCCGCCCCGACTTTGCTCGTGTACCCAAGAATTTCGAGGCCGACTTTACAATTATCAATGCGTGCAACATTGTCGATGAAGATTGGAAGGAACATGAACTTCATTCGGAAGTATTTGTGCTTTTTAACATAGAAAAGCACTTGGCCATTATTGGCGGCACGTTTTACGGTGGCGAAATGAAGAAGGGGATTTTTAGTATGATGAATTACTATTTGCCTCTGAATGGAGTGATGACCATGCACGCTTCAGCCAACATTGGCAAGGCAGGCGACACAGCTCTCTTTTTCGGGCTCTCTGGCACGGGCAAGACGACGCTGTCGGCTGATCGAAAGCGCGAGCTCATTGGTGACGACGAGCACGGCTGGGATGACGAGGGTGTTTTTAATTTTGAAGGCGGCTGCTATGCCAAGACGATTAATTTGAATAAAGAGAAGGAGCCCGATATCTTTAATGCGATTCGCCCGGATGCCTTGCTTGAAAATGTGTGGATCGACGCTTTTAATGAACCCGACTATTTCAACTCATGCAAGACGGAAAATGGTCGCGTATCGTATCCAATTTACCACATTCCACATCACCAACTTCAATCTCGTGGCAATCATCCGAATGCCGTCATTTTTCTCACGTGCGACGCGTACGGCGTGCTTCCGCCTGTATCGAAGTTGTCAGCAGGTCAGGCGCAGTACCATTTCTTGTCGGGTTACACGGCCAAGGTGGCGGGTACGGAACGCGGTATTACGGATCCACAAG
>RCHQ01000435.1:0-20573 GCA_003676415.1 Plasmopara muralis
CGTTTTGTCCGTACAAACGACAGAACTTGCACCCAGTGATTCGACAGCTGCAAGTTTGCGTACAAGTACATTTTTTTCACCATCTCTGCGGTACCCGTGGACAAGCAAATCGTCACGACCATAGGAAGACCTTCGGGCAACGCACTCACAGCAAGCGAGACGGCAATCATGACGACGTACAATGTCACCGACCGATCGGGGTCTTTTGGGTTGGC
Organism: Plasmopara muralis; assembly: GCA_003676415.1. NCBI lineage: Eukaryota > Oomycota > Peronosporomycetes > Peronosporales > Peronosporaceae > Plasmopara > Plasmopara muralis. The sequence goes on from RCHQ01000435.1 coordinate 216, forward strand.
ATTGCCACGCAGCATGCCGATCATAAAGGCAAGGACACAAATCCCGAGCACTATGGCACCCATAAAAACACCCAATTGGTGCAAACTGAGTTGTAGCTCGGTTTTGGAGGCACCGGACAGGACCAAAAAAGGGGTCATTTTTGGAGAACATTTATCCTTGATACGATACCACCATTTGCCGTCCTCGGCCGTAGTAGTACTATTTTGCTGGAGCAATGCTGCAGTGGACCCGAAGCAGTATCGCTTGAAAGATCATCGTCAGACCTAAATCTGGTCTGACGATGATCTTTCCAAGCATGCGGATTCAAGTGAGACCCACACTTGTTGTTGGCGCTGAAAAAAATTAATATTCAGCTTGGTATCGCAAAATTTTTGTGAGTTAACAGCCTCATTAGCACCGATAATGCTCGTGGAAGTAGATATGTGTTTGAAACCTTGTGTGTGTTTATTTTTTATTTTCGACGCATTCGAAATAAGTACCTTTTGATGATATTATATAATCAGAAACATTGACCTTGACTCAGAGGCACGAGTGTCATTTTTTTGAGGAGCGTTTTTACGCAGCTTTGTACTGCACGGTGGTTTAAGTACTCATTTTAAAGACACTTTTAACAACCCGTCCAGGGTATGTAGAGGTAGAAAATAAGCTTACGGATGTAGTTGAAATTTTAAGATCCTCTCGACTCGACTGCATGTCGCAGAAATAGCAGTATATGATCCAATCTCCGAGTGCGAGCTGCTGGGTTCGATATTGTAGCAGCTTTGAGTAAATACATTTCTGAAATGCGTTCGAAAAAGTAGCTAGTGTTAATTCATGAGACCATGAATCTTGACGTATAAGTACTGAGGTAGGGTCTGCTGACGCAACTAGCCACGCTACCAACGACACCGGAAAAAAACTATAGTATTTTGTGGCCGCCCTTTTTTGAAAAAAAAGAAGCTCATAATGATCACGACTCGTGAACCCACGCTTGAGTTCTAGAAATTGAAGAGAGCCGCCAGGCATCCCGCTCTTCAAGCTAATGTGGCTATAATTGATTCATTCCTGAATTTTCTTTCATCTTCATGCACCACCTCTACACACGACGCAGCTTATCTCCACACTATGAAGACAATCGTGACCGTTGTATTCGGGTCGCTCGCAATTGGGTCGGTCTCTGCCATTATTGGTGGAGAGGTTGTTCCCGCAGGCAAGAGCAGCTACACGTCGTATTTGAGCCTCACCAAAGGTGGCGATCCTGTTTGTGGTGCGGCTCTGATCGACTCCCAGCACGTCCTCACTGCTGCATCGTGCATTTTTCAGCAGCCCAAATATGTGACTGTGGGTGCGCAGTCTCTTGAAGATACGAGCACTGCCGAGGAGTTCAAAATCGTAGAGACGCGACTTCATCCAAAGTACTACGCTTTAAATCTCACCTACGACCTTGCCTTTTTGAAACTTGGGGGAGAAAGCAGCTTTCATTCAGTAAAGCTGCCACTCACGGACGATTATTCCCGTACAGTCAAGACGGGAGATTTGACGACTGCATTGGGATGGGGTAGTACTGAGTGGGATGACTATTTTGAGTTATCGGACACGTTGCATAGTGTTGAGCTCCCAGTCATCGAAAACGGAGCCTGCCGCAACGCGACGGGTTTATCCTTCGTAAATTGTCAATATTTGTGCGCCGGTGGGCTTAAAGACAAGGCTCTCAATAACATTGACGTTGGCGGTCCCCTGGTTTTAAGGAACAAGCCGAGAGTAGGACAAGACATGGTGGTGGGCGTGGCGTCTTTTCCTCAATTGGGCGCTGATCTCGATATATCAATGTACGCCCGCGTGTCGGCTGAGCTTCATTGGATTCAATCGCAACTTTAGTGAAAGACTTCCTACGTTACCATGTAGTGATATGGTATGTATTCTTTGGTCGTGTTGCAACAATTATTGTTAAGAAATATGCTGGGCCAACTATTGTTAAATCGAACATAATACAAGTATTCTTGTGCACTTGATTTTGAATTGTCCCCTTTCTTGCGCAAAAAGCTTCATTAGTTTTATAAATATCGTCTCTAACAAATATTGTTAACGTATGATTCTCCGCCAATTATTTCTAAAATATGGGCTTAATTATTTAAGGCGACAACGATTATTAAGGAAACCATTGCTAGACGCGTTTTTTTGATTTTGATGCTCCCTGGTTTTGTGAAGCCGGGTATCTCCGAGCTGGGCATGATATACAAGCTGTTGTGGTGTTGAAAACGAACCCTACTGCGTGCGTCAAATTGCCTATCGCTTCACGAGCGGCCTGCATAGAGTCAAATATCCGCCCTTCAATGTCTCATTCTTAAGACTAGGAAACTGTGAGGGATAGGGTTGCGTGCAAAGAATGCAAAATTTAGATTTGGGTATAGGCGAAATAGGAGTACAATCAAGAAAATTTTCTCCTTGTGGAGGTTGGTGGTCACATTATTACAGCCGCGTTTTTAGAATTAATAACTTACGCATCCAAACAGAGGCTGATTGAGATGACCTGAGAGTTCTCACTTACCGGGTGAGCACTCGCTGACAAATTAAGAAAGTAGGACCAGCCTTTTTCATATTTCCGGCTAAGTCTTGATTGCCGCGCTTAAATCAGTACTGCGGCAGTTTAGTATTGCGCAACGAATCGATGAAAACCACAACTGTCCAATATGTATATGTTTCTTTTGCAATAATTGATCTCAAATTGTGTTTACAAATTGCAGTTGGTTGGAGGTACGTAGCTAGAATTTCGTTAGAGACGATTGTCTGTTTAGATCAGAATATATTTTTTAATAACAGGCCACTGCAGCCAAACTGAAGCCAAGAAGGGTGATCTTGGATCTCGTATCAACAGAATGAGTGCCTAACTCGAAAGCTGAGCAAGTCTTTGTATTTATTGGCTAGTAAACATTGTGGCATCGTCGTCACATCATTGACCTTGTCATTTGCATAGCCGCGATATTATATGTCGTTTCATTATTGGATAAACTCGTCTTCGTAAGTGAAGCAATTTCGCATAGTACATTGCATATATCTCGCGTGTAGGAAGATTGCAATTTATCGGTCATTAGTGAACAAATATGGCATTTAACTTTTGACCTATTCGGTACCGAAGCATTGAGTCAATTTGTCTTTGAAATGCAGTTTGTTGTACACGTGTATTCTGTATATTAAGTCTACGACGAAGCAGTGACTTTATCTATTTTACAACACACCTCAACATGCAAATCAGTTTAACATGAAAGAGATACTTGTCGTTAACTAGGACTCTCTCACCACCTTTCACATGACCTCGGCTACAACTCAGCCAAAACCTCAGTAGCTTTAGGTCTTTTGGGGGTGATTCTGACACCTCTGGCAGTGCCTCCAGCAAGATATTTTTTGCCATTACATAACGGCCAGATAAATCGTCAATAACTTCTGTAGATTGGTGAATTTGCAGCCACAGATCCGTGAATGACACTCAGAGATCGATGCCGCACTGCATTCACATTCTTTTCCAGCGACGCTACGCTATTAGCTTTCAGTACCCAACTGAGGACCTCTGTTACTCAATGTGTCTTGTGGATAATTGTTATTATCTTGCAAAAAAAAATACCCACAGTTGGCGGCAGTATTGAACTCCATGTTACTTCCATTGAGAGTCTACATTTGGCGTTTAATGGAGGCCGCGCTGCAAGCAAAACTTTGTACTCACGAAGCGGGATTTTAATGGCATTGTACGTCTGCTTTCCGATATCAGTACCTCCGATGATTGACATATATGTATTTGATTGGAGCTTTTTTATAGAAAGCAGGAAGCACGACAGGGACCTAACAAAAGCTCTGTTGCATGCTGGCATTTGTATTTCTGCTAGAACCGTGTTTCTTAGATTTAACATGCTCAGGATCAAGTCGTATTGGTCGATGTCAATATCAAGTCATCCCACCGTGCTGCAGAAATCCTAATAGTTCATAGCCAGCTCAATCTTGACCTAGGAATGTAGCCTAATCAAAGCTAACTTACTATTGTTGCTTTCTCTTTAAGCATCACTCCACCTGTTTCGATTGACCACAATCGCTTACATCTTTGCGATGCGTCAGCGTCTCTCAAAACTACAACAGGTTCTACTACTCTCAAACGCTTGCGTAACCACCTGACAGTTCATTTGATATTCGGATGGCTGACTACAGTTAAAGGAGATACGAAAATAACGGAGAGTGCTTCTTCAATAACCAACTTCCTGAATCCGATGAAGGTGTTGTGGCAAACCGACTAATTAATTGTGACGCATTATCGTCCATGATGAGAATTGTTTTTAACATTTTTACAAAAAGACCAACTCCGTTAAACCAAGTACCACACCTTGGCCTTCTTCAACCTTTTTGCGCTCATAGCGCAAGCTTATGTGGTAGGCCCCAGATTTAATTGTGTATGTTACTATACACCACTTAGTTTTTTACCCGTAGGATACTTTGCTGCCACAAATGACTAGCGATTGACTTTGTCTTCAATGGCGTTTTCCTGTCAACAACCCTTCGAATTTCATAACAAAACAAACGATTTCTTTGCCGGCATCCATCGGGACAGGAACGGGTAATGTTCCCTGGCCAAAGCAGCGATGTACGCCTTGCTCGGTAACGCTCAAGACCGTTGAGACGGAACCCTAGTCAGCTACGACCACTACTTCATCAAGAAAAAGGAGCTTCCATCCATAGTATTCCAAAGAAGCGACCTGTTAGTGCCCCTGTTAAAAAGCGATCGTTGTTTTCTGCAATCTAAAAGGTTAAATGTGAGGTGGACAAAACCTTTTAACAGAGTCACCTTGCCTTATTTAAAAATGGTGCCCCCAAATGAAGACCGTGAAATCCCTTATTATTACGAAGTCATGCCTACCTTGTTTGCAGGCCAAACAAACACGAAAGCTGGCAAAACTAAAAGCTCACGGAGGCAAAAAATGCTTCAAAATTGATCCCATTTGAGTTCGTAGGACACAAAATGTTCAGTTAAAGTGATTTGATGGGGAGGTGCTCATGACCTCTCCGGTAGAAATAGTACAAACGTCTTGCGCTCCCGAAAGTACGTGGTTCAGACCGCCTTAGTAGCCCTTTCCTCCTCAATTAGTATGAGAAAGTTGTGGCTTGTGACCATGCAAAGTCGATTACAATGTCTTGAGCTCTATGGTATGAACTACTGTATCCTAGAACCTTTGTTGCCTGAGCTATCTAGCATAGTCTATCCTAGATGAGCTCTAGCACCGTAATGTGTTTCAGCTATTTGATTTCAGAAGCGGCTGCAAATGCAACCGCCCTCCAAGCCCATAGGAGCCAAAGAGTCTTTTGAGCCGTGGAAAAAGCATGTCGGATAGCTGCGGGTAGATAGCTGTATTTGAATTAACGTCAATCTTCTTAAGTAGGCGCGGGTTTGACTACAAAGTGCTACCAGGAATTATTGCATCACATAAACATAAGAGGCGTGCAGAAAAAAATATAATTATTCGGTGGACGACTGCTCAAATCCTCGGTCTTAAAGGTCAGGCTAGTGCAATAAATGTTAATTTCACGACTGATTCGTTCTAAGCTGTTGAAGATCACTGGTAAACTGTGGGTAATGTCGAAATTTTATGATAATGTGACCCCTGCACGATACAAGGTTGTGCGACGGTGCAAACAAGCAACAGTGGTGTCATGAACAGACGCATGGATAGGCGCGCCCAAGAGGATTGAGTCCGGATGAGCAGATGATATCACCTAAATTAAAAAGCTTACTCCCATTTTCCCGTTCAAAAAGACATTTATAGTCTTTCTGATAATTAGCACATCCTTTAAAACCAACAACGTAATTCACACTATATTTGTACAAGTAATTAGCCAGACTGTTTCACTGTCTGGTCCAATAACAACGGCCAATTCACAATGACCTTGACTTTTGTGAGACCCACCGGAAAGTGTGCTGTTCAATAATGCATTTAAGAGGAAAGTACCCTTCGCGCCAAAGATGCATTACTTATCAACAAGGTGAAGCTTTATCATGCGAGTACCCTGCATGACGAGCTGATATTAACCGTCAGAGAATTTAAGTGCACTTTGCATCATAAGTCACAGCGTAATGTTCTAGAAGACATTTGCTCTACATGTGCCGGAATGATGACCGTATTTACCTTACCCAAGCATGCACGATGAGCCACTCGTTATTTAACTTTAGGGAAAGAATATTAGGGTGGCCTTTTCAAGCCATTTTTTCATGTGCTGTGCGTGGAAGAATGTGTTTAAGACGTCACACTGTTCCATTAAAAAAAACCCTGCTGTGTCACTAAAAATTTGGCTCCTGGAACCAAGTTACTTTCATGACGTGCACCTCGATCAGGCGGTAGCGCCGAAAGGGGCTATCGTAAACTTAGTTTTGGTATATTCTCTTAAAGGATAGGATAGTCGTCCAATACCCATTCAATACTTTCTGAGCTCTGGTATTAGTACCTGTTTGTCGCTTTGTCGGAGGATACAAAGCCGTCTAATGTCCTTATAAAGATTGATAATGAGGGAGTCATCGCGCTCTTGTTCAGGCTACCGAACAGAAGTTTATCATTTATGGTTAAAAGGTGCTTGTCACTGGTGAAGTTCCGAGAGTATCTTTTGGGTTAAACCACTTTTGTCAACTCAAAGCAGCTCATCCTTGTTACTGGCAATAAGAACATTTCACTTGTCCTAAATGATGGCAAGATGGCTAATATACGTTTCCGCATTGATCAAATTCTCGAAGAAGTCAGTGGACTTCTCGATGCGCTTTCAAGTAGGATAGACTATGGGTGGTACTATATATGCAGGATTACAAGCACGAAGAAATCTATCAGTCGTGTAAACAATTTAGAGTTTTCGATGCTAATTCATATTAAGGGCGTCGATGTCGAAGAGAGTGAGTGCTTGCCCCTTTTTGAGTTGAATTTCAAAAGTCTTGCCCAGACTCCTGCTTTTAACACCAAATACTTAAGTACGATACAATCTTCAATGCACATAATGCTCCAAAAAGGTCGTTTGCACAATCATGCAAAAAACTTATGGTGCATCAATGTCGCTTCCAAGATTCGCTTTGCTATTTTTATTAGTGTTACTACCTGGAAATGGTCCTGGATGCAACACTTTGTTTAAAAGGCACTTGAATATCGCATTGCTGGAGCTGTCGCTATCATTCGACAATCAAAGATTAAGCCAAGACTTGTTATTATCCAACAGTCGAAAAGATAACAAACCTTCGCATGAGCTGTGGGATTGTAGCGTTGGCAAGCCTCACAGGTCTTGACTACCGACTTGTATATGTGGGGCTCTAACATGTGCTGAAATTAGAATCGGTATTGTGTAGTTGGTTAATGACAAAGTGAATATATTTATAATGTCCTTAGTTCGCAAGCACTTAGCCAATCATGTGTCTAGTCCGATCAAATGACTTACCATCCAGGTGACCATCTCACTATTCTGCTGCAATCATCTTATGTCCGTCTATTCATGCGCCTTTCTACGTCACTATTGCGAGTCATGCATTTTTTTTTTGACAGGTGAGCTATGGCAAACGGGAATAAAAGTTCGAGAAGATTAGCACTTGGAGTCCGTATTGTCTAAAGATACGGTTGAGAAACAGCGCTGCGGTGTCGACACCGACAACCTTATTCAGCACAGCCGCCATTTAACCAATTTTGATCATTGGAATTATCGTAGCTCACATGGTCATAAATTGTGTACCGAGTTCCTCGGCAGGCCAGGCTAAGAATTAATTTAAGACATGCTAGCAGCGGAATAGCGTAAGAAAGCTTGCTAGCTTACAAGCTATTGAGCATGGGTTTAACCCACTAATACAATTCGCATGTGCTCTTGATCACTTATGCAACACAGGCTAAAATTTATTCAGACACAATTCTAATGTCGATCGAAATTATTGGCAAGTGGTGTATCAGAAGGCCATAAAGCCAAATTCGGAAGAGCGTTTGGTAGAATGCTTGGAATCGAGATAAATCTATCCACAGCGGGTTCCTGTAAGTTTATCGCGTCGTCAAAGATGGACTGTGCAGTATGTGGGGGGATATGTCCAGGTGTTGGAGCAGCATACCCGTATCCGTTAAAATTGAGCTAACAATGCCATCAGACCATACACCTTTAAAAGAGCGGGTGAGCTCATCATGACGCGTCGTAAGCGCCACCGGATTATGACTGTGAGGTCGATGAAGTAATATTTACCAAGCAATTGTGGCTATCTCCCACAAAGCATAAGCAATTCAAAGACAAAATAGTTGCGGCTTGGGAATGATTGAAAATCACGATTTACAAAAATTATCTCTCGACCGAAAGAAAAAAATGTTAAATAAATAGTTAACGTTTATTCCTATCGGATATTATAAGATATAATACTAAATTCGTTTTAAAATGATGTCGATGCTGGCGTTGAGACTAAATTGCGTCGCGATTCCTTGAACCGCTTAAGTTTTAGCCAAAAGAGGCGTAAGCGCTTGACGTACCGAAAAGATGAAGCACATCCAACGATCTGCGTACGCCGTACTATGTATTACGTGACACATCTTCTAGGTTATAAGTTCTTCCGGCGGTAAATACCCCGCAGTCTCAACGAATCTCGTTAATTGTGGAATATGACCTTCTTACTGAACACAAGCCTGGGAAGCTCAATGTTCTTGCTGGCGCATCTTCTCTCAGACCAATTATTAAGACCACGTAATTAAGGGTTAAAGCTCAGATAACGAGAAGATTTGTTCGACATAAAGATCGATAGCAATCTTGCTTGCATCGCTATGAGTAGTTGCTCTAAGATAATGTAGATCCGCTGGTTGTGTAAGTGTCTTTTTTCTTTATTTGATGGGAAGTATAACACATCAGCAAATCTTTGGTTAATCGTAGTATCACCTTTGCTTTAAAGCAGAAGATGTTGGCCCGGACATTCGACCGGATCGGTCTATGAGGCTAGCATCAAAATGTCAGAGAGAACCATAAATAGTGTCCAGAAGAAGACTTTAAAAAGAAGTCTAGCTGACGGAATTTGCTACTTGCCATGAATGACATTACCGGCCGAAGCAGACCTACCAGGGTGTGTGATGTGGCTCAAAGAAGTCTTTGAACCGTGCTTATAAGAAACTTCGTACGCTGAAAGACGTTGGTTGTACGACAGAGGTGGTAATATCTATCGCTGGGCACAAAGTGGCACATACATATTTATGTGGTCCTCGTAGTAGACAACACTCGTATCAAAGCCCTCGGATATAAATCAGAGCAAAGCTCGCTGGCATACGAAGTAGCATCGCTGAGTCAGTCATTGACAGTTTCTCGGTCTCTTATTGTGCTGTGCAGCAAACATTTAGACACGGTTCACACCTCCGACCTTGTCATCCATCTGGGAATAAGAGCGCTGACTGCGATTTTAATGTAGGCTTCTCGCACGAGTAGCTGATAGTAGCTGTCACATATGCTGCATGCACCGCACGTAAATGTTTAAACGACGCGTTCTTATCAGAATCGATCTCTTTGTCTGTTTTTGGCTTATTTAAAGTATGCACAATGTGTCAACTGTTTTCTAATTTCTGACATGAAATGTCGGCGTGATATGGGGAAACTTACTCTTTCGACCCGCCTTTCTCATTGCTCAAAAGAATGCGTTGGTAGAGTTACATTGTTGCTTTTGTATATCCACTTTCGTGTCACGCAATGAAACCAAGTAAATTTAATGATTTGCAGCTCGATGAATTGGCGACGGCGTTAGTGACCACACCTTGATATACCTTCATCAAAGCGTAATACAGTCCGATGATTACTTTTAATTTTATGATTTACTACGTTCGCTAGGTGACTTCGCCGTACCGCTTTTTTTAATAATGATGAAAAAACGACTTTTTACAGGTCATACGGTTACTATTTAGGCTATGCTTTAAGCCGGACCGGCCTTCGTAAGCTCTGCTCTGCCTTGCGTATTCTGTCAAATCCAAGCAATAGATCCAGAGGCAGAATTAGCTACTATATTATTGCATCTTAGACAGAACCATGATATATTTTTACAATAGAATAGCAGAGTGCTATTGTCATCTACGGACATATCTAATCTTTAACACAGCGTTCACGTTAGCTCAATGAGCTCGCTGCATTACTTCTTTTAATGATGCACGGTCTCGAAAAGACGATACGTGTCGTTCACATATCAACTCACCCGCACTGACGTTCATAAAATCGCTAATAGCTGTGAGGTATGCTCATATAGCTTTTTTTCGGCAAAAAGTGCCGCTTCGGCTATTTAATGAGCAAAAAAAGGATATACTTCGACTTTTAGCTTACCATGTCATACGTGACATCTTATCGAACTCGTGCTGACCACCTGTAAAGTTGTGGTGCACAATGTGACGTGCGAACGTATGCAAACCGTAACTCAATCTACCCGATTGTGGAGGTATGCTACCCAGAGCTAAAGCTTTTTTTGGCGTCTACGGCAACCAGTTATGCTAGCGAAATTTAGGAAAGTAAATTAGAAAGATTATAAAGATCAGCCTTCAGGCAAATATCAGTACTTTTGATTTCTTTCATATTTATCTCGGTTATATAAGGCCTTACATTGACTTCTTAACTTCTTGGCATTAGGACAGACATGTCCAGAAAAGACCATCCACGCACCAAAAAAAAAGTCGCATCGTCAAAGGCGTGTAGCGAAGTGTGAGCGCGTATATAACATGGCTTTAGAATATTGTATTCCAACTCATTACTTTGCATTATAAAAAGCGTTTATGGTTGAATTGGCTTCAGGTTTGCTGACCTGTGCGCTCCGTTGCTACTACCACATTGTGAGTCAAAACGTTATATAGAAGTAATAACCAGACGGCTTGCTGTTTTTTGGCCGTCATACAATGCGTAAGCTTCTCGAATACTTTGTGTCTAAGATCTATAGTGTCTTAAGACCCGTACACTTCTAACTTGCCAAGAGCCTAGATATCTAAAGGAGAGCTTATGACCTCAAGCAAAGACACAACAAAATGAAATCAGTGATCTCGCGTTAAAAATGCTAGACTTGATCGACAATTGCAATCAATTCTGTCACTGAGACCAAACTGCGTCTGTGCTTAGGTCATAACCAAACGAGGCTTGGCGTATGCTCTTGTCAAAACAAATGCGAGCACACACAGTGTCCTGTGTCGGCTTACACAAGTTGAATTAGGGCAGGGACATTGGCGACGGGTCATACAAACGTGAGGCGAGCCCATTAAATATGTAGAATTTGATCGGAGTACAGAGTGCTCAACCTTAGTCTCGATAGTCGTAAGTCGAGATATTTGCTTTAGTAATGCACCTACACGCTCGAGCATATCGGATAACAGCTTGCCTGCTTCTAGACGCCGTCACGAACGTGCAACATCATAGCAAAGCGTATGATGTATGACGCATGATGCTGAGACATCGTCCTTTTCCTCCTTCAAAGAAGTCGAGCACCAATCACGTATTAAATATTTCTACGCGACGTCGTTCTTGGAATCAGACTTAATATTTCTGTTTAGGTCATTTTATTCCCCTACTTCGGCAAAGCTGCTCTGATGCCGAAGACGCTTTTGCTCATGATTAAAACGACAACGCTTCTCACCGCAAAAGGTAAAGGTGCTTTGCTTAATAGCATTTTTCAGACCCCCAAAGAAGCAGAGATTTATAGAATATAATGTTGCGGGGTTGTCAATTGAAGAGCTACATTCCACTTGCAGGCACCTTGAGTCGTTTGCTTAGCAAATTTGTGTTAAATGTACGGACATTAATCTCGCAGAATTTGCTGCAAAGTGCGACCAATATACCATCTTCTCAGGAATTCTCACCTAAAAACATTTTCATCATTCACAGAAAATCAACAAAGCTTGAGTTTGCAGTAACGGCACTTGGCCTTCGCTCTTTTAAGGTAAAAAAAAACACGGTAGTACGCATAATAAGTATTTGACCTGGCTTTGGAGCTGTGCGTGCTAAGCGCTGAGAAGCTATCGAGGTCGGACGTATTCACTCATGGTGTCTGACGTAGCCTCCCGAACGATCACATTTGGCTCGTCGGACGCGAACCTTTGTTTGCCCGTTGAAAAAATTAAGCGAAATTTGCTGTGATGTGAACGTACCTTTTACTTTGGCAATTTAAAAGATTAATGGCGATAACATTTCGCTCATTAGACACAAGCGTTTACCCAGAAAGCGAGCCCAGATGCGCAGCGAAAAAAAGAAGGGTGGCTTGCGAGTGTGTGGCTCAGGTCGCGTGGCGTATGCAGGCAACATTTCAAGGAAATCTAACTGAACTCATTGGTAAACTACAAATCGCAGGCTAACGAGCAGGGCTCCGACTTGTTTGAGGGGTAGATCTCGCCATCTTCACCCTTGTATCCCAAAACTGGCGATTCGTAGTCGATCACAAGTCTCGAGTCGGATTTACATTTAGTAGAAGAGAGCTGATGCGCTTGGCGCGAGTGCACTTATCGAGTATTCGAATCGTCATAGCATGTAAACGCCAAAATTCAGTGTGGTATTAAGATAGTGTTAGCTTGTCGTATTTTTATAAATGTCGTCTAATATAGACTTCGACGATGAACCATGCGCGGACAGTGAGATATTCTGTTGGCCACGGGTATGCGTTTTAGAATGAGTCTAGAGCTTATTCAATTTGTTTCACAGAACAAAGTCATAGAGAAGTGATATAAAACACTGCGTAACGAAACCAAACGTGTCACTGGTTGGTGGTTTTACCAAAGAGTGTGCAGCACGTCAAGTGATGATGCTACTATTGTTAAAAGTCATTACACGCTAAGAAGTTAGAAGATGACCAATGCTTATCCAATAGCAATAGGAATTATTGTGCTAGGTAGTGAAAATAGTTGTTCAAGAGCTATAGAATATCCAAGTACATCTTTGAAAGTTCTTAGGTTTTGTCTTGGTGAGAATTAGCAGTAACTTTTAAAGCAAATCAAACTCTTTCTGATGTCAACTATTGAGCAAAGCTCAGACACTTAAGCTCACACTTCTCTTAAGCAAATGGCTACGGTAGCCACACTACATCTCTTTCAGAAGATATGACAGTCACCATCCTTTTTTTGGAGGTCTTTACGGTAAAATTAAAATATATATCTCCAGGCGGCATGGATAGGAGCGAGGTAGCGCCAGCACGGTTCATCGGGAGGATCGGTCCATAAGCTATTCTGGTGTGCCAATGAGAAGAGGTATACCTCCTACACGGGCCAGTGTAAGAGGCTTCATCGTTGACTCTAAGCGCGTCAAGATTCCGGGAGTCGAAATGCCACGGTCAGCTAGTCGTCTGGTAAAATGGTGCATCAATGAGCACAACGCATTATACTAGGGAAAAGCTAAGTTCTGTCAAGGATCAGATAGGAGCAAAAAAAGAAAAGAATTTAGCTTTGATAACCTTCGTGATGTAGAATACGCTTAATGTCTTAAAACCTTGCTGGTGGTTAAGACAGTCGTAGAGGGCTGTTGTAAGCCATAGTTTTTCCTCATTGACTCCGGGAGACAGGCAATTACGCTTGACGCTCCAATGTTGAGCAATGTCACCCACTGATTGCAGTTATCTACTGGAGAGCTAAGTTAATCAACACTGACTAATCAGCAGTCTACAACTTCTTGTTTCATTAGGAGCTATCATCTGGTGATCATTCCAGATAACAGAGTTCGTAACTCATGGCCAAAACCTTCTTACCGTGACGCATAGTAAGAAGACGTGATCGCACACGGTATACGTACTTGTATGGCGAAAACGCATGCATTAGCTGAGCTCTACCTTACCCCAGCTAGGGAGTGCTGCCTGATCTTAGTTATCGCACACTATTGTCCATCCATGGCTCGCCACCGAGCTCGAGATGGCCAAAGCCACTTTTGCTAACACCACAGCCACTTTAACTTTTCGAATTTTTGGACAAAAATATGTCTCCTTCCTTCTCTTAAGATAGGTTATGCTCACCGTGAGCGACTTTGATTTTGACAGCCCATTCGCCTAATACGCGGCGTCATCGACGCAGACAACTTTGCTGAAAATGCCCCGCCAGAAGATTTTAATAGTTGGAGAGCCCTTTGAGACGCACACGGAGCGTGCCGGGTCTCGTGCAGCCAAATATTGCTTTCTTCTTGGAGCCAAGCACGGCTTTCAGCTTATTTCACCGATGGCATATGCACCGAGAAAAATATATATGCTCGACACTCACAGAAAATAAGTCCTAACGACTTATATCTAAACTGAGTAGGGTACTCTATACTCCAAGCCAAAATGAGTGGCAGATCGCTTTCTGCCTGATTCCAATTGTTCGATTAGCCGTAATGGTATATTTAAATGTCACTCTAATATTTTCATATATAATTTGATCGTTTATAAGAAATCTTTGGGGTAACGACCACACAATTACTACCTAGCATACTTATACCGCCAGTGTGCATGAAGGAGTGCTTTTCTCTTAGCCTCTTCATCCCGAAAAGTGCCTCCTCGTTGATATTCAGGATAGCAAGGGAGTAGTGTCGTACAATACGGTAGTACTTAACAGAAGTGTGATACTCACTGGGTTTGCGCAGCTCGTTAGAAAATCATGCAGACGACCCCATATTGATTGTTGTGGTAGATTGACAGCGACTTACGTAGGGACCATGCCTGTACAAAAGCACAAAGGATTTGATAATCGACCCCTCATCATATTCGTCGTTACCAACCTAACTAAATGAAGCCGAGGCAATTAAAGCTGCATCCCTGGCAATCCATGTGGAGTAACACATACTCCACTGAGCATCGCTTGTCGTGAGCAGCGATCGCTGCACATCATAGAATGTATGGTTCGATATAGGTCAATGCATTACGGTCAGGGCTTTGAACATGTAATGCGCGTGTTGTGGATCACAACTCACTGAGCATCGCTTGTTATGTACAGAACTCGGTGCATACAACGCAAAGGATTGTTGGATGTAATCCAAGGTACTACGGTGAGCTTTGAACATGCATGAATTTTCCCTTTGCCGCAAAAATACATTTGTCAGTGCAAGCATAAAGTTTATTACCTTAAAACTTGCCATAAATAGCCTAAATGGGCTCTTTAGATCGATTGATCTCTTTCAGAGCAGCCACAGACTATTATGTTTCCGAATTATGTCCGGGCGAAAGCCTCTTAAAGTCAAAACAGGTGCGCAGCCGCGACACAGTACTTTGTGTCTTACACGAAATCAACCACGTGTCTTCGTCCTTCGTCTGGTGGCAATTTACTTAAAAACCATATCTAATTCGCCTATTAACACGGATACACTGGATGATTGGGACAATAGAAAAAATTCTGAGCCAAGACGTAGCGTATGCCTATAAGGCTGAGTCAAAATATATTTGTACAGAACGGAGAGGCGTATATATTTATATACAAGAAGGTTCTTATAATGGAATCAATGCCTTTAACAGCTTAAGCTCAGCCAAAACCTCAATTGCTTTAGGTTATTTGTAATTTAGTGACTCGGACACTTTTGGCAGTGCCTTCAACTAGAGCAAACCCGCTGTTACGTACCGACCAGTTGAACTATCAATTATCTTTGTGTTAAGGTCTCTTTGCTAGCCACTAGATCATTGGGGTCTCTCAGAGATCGATGATGCATCGCATTACCATATTAGTTACATGTAGATGGTGGCATTATATTACGCCCGTGAGATTTATGCTTGAAGCGCACTATTTGGCGCTTTTGGTGGCCGCGCCGTCTGCAAAACGTTTTGGTGCACCATCGAAAATATTGACGTTGGTAGAATAATCTTTCTTTTAACTGCTGTAATGTATCTACTGCAAATATTTAAAGAGTAAAGTATGATGAGCACAATGCATTGTAGACTCTAATCAGGGAAACCGTAGCATACGCTTTTATGGCTAAGGCTTTTGAAAAGAGTTATTGGAGTCCGCTTACCGTTTTATAGCTAAAATACTAATTAATTATTGCCAAAATAAGCTCAGTATCATTATTGTGTACACGCACGGCATTTCCCAGTACGCTCATTGTTCTGTGAGAATCAAACTTGCGTAGGAATTGGTTCTTGTGCCGAATCAAATTATTGCTGACTCTTCAGCATTTATGTAATTAAATCAACTGAAAGATTTGGCTTGTTAATTTCAAAAAATCGTACACCACTCGCTCTGCAAGGTGTTAAACCGCATACTCTACTCGGGTGCTAAGAAAATCTGGGTCTTGCATGGTTTTTAGAAAACTTAGGTCTTGCATGCTTTAGCAGATCTCTGTTGTAACAGGCCATTACATAAAACAGAGCTTTGTGTAATGGCCTGGAGCCACGCTTACGCGTGTGAGTCATCATCGTTGGTAATGAAGACGAGTAATCGTCAAACACTGGTGATACATTCCCTTAGCGTGAAAAGCCGATGTGTCAAATGTGGCGTTGTTGCGGTCAAGCCAAATTGTGCGCAAATTGAAGCAGCGCAACATTTAAATGACAAATCGGTGTGAGCGTACTTAGAGTAGCTTGGTTTTTAGCAGGAACCTCCATTTAGTGAGGGAGTGCAATGTGCGACTAGGCTGGAACCGGTATGAAATAGGTGCCACAAATCTTGGGCCATGTGGCAGTCCTATAGTAAAGGACGAAAAATCTAGGTGTAGTGCAATTTGCTTACCAGCGATGTTTGTAGCCCGTTGTGCTAAGTCGAAGAATAATTTTGGCGAAGGTTCTGTAAGCGACGCTCAGAAGACTAGGTAACCTATCTGTCCTTAGAGAATTTTGCATCTCAATTTACCAAAGTGGATATAGTACCTGCTTCAATTGGAGATATGTATAGACAGCCTTAAGGAAATGCACATCGGAAATTAAAGAAAATGAGCAATGGTATATGCTTAACAACTCTAGAAAAGTCCTCAAGAGGCGCGAAGTATGGATTTGTCGGACTTAAACGACTGCTTAATGTTATCTGGGACGTGTCCGGAGTTGCTATTGGTAAAGTTTGCTACAAACAGACACCAAATGGCAATCACCCGATCGCGTTTGAATTTCGGCAGCTTGAGTGGCCGAGATGAACTATATTGCGTATGACAGAGATCTTTTGCAATGAAGTATGCTTTCGCCAAGGTCAAGCTGAATACCATTCGTAATCTATAATATGCAAATCTACGTACTACGACCTTGTCGTCTCGTTTCATGCAGAAAATGGCCAGGTGGCTCCTTTTTTTGCAAAGTGTAACATCGGAGCGATATATGGGCTTGGAAGCAGAAGGCTTTGTTTAATGTATTATCACGTAACCCAAACTATATGCTAGCTTTCTTCACAGTTTTGATCTCGTCAACATCGGACCTCAATTGCGAGACATATGCTCATTGTGTAGTTCTGCTAATAATCCAGGAAAGCGACGTGTATAGAGACTCGATTAAGAAACCATAAGCGATTCGATGCAAGGCTACGGCGGTAGCCGGGATGTTGAAGTATAGCACTGATCATGATGAGCATTTATTTCCTCATGATGAAATTTTAAAAATATCGTATCCACTCTGAGGGCCACACTTACACTTCTTGGCGATCATTGCGGTCGAGATGAAGCGTATAGTTTTGTATGTACTCGCCGAAGCTGTATAAGTAAGTCTGTGTATGCGTTTGTACGGGCGGAGTGTGCCAGCAAGTAAAATACTTGATGAAAGCAGCCCCACCATTGGCAAGCTTGCCGGATCCAATGCGCTGTTTTGGCTGAGCTGCCGTAGCTTTTTTGCTTAGCCAAAGCGCAAGTTCTGGTGAATGTTAATCGCCTTTCACCTTGAGCAAGTATAAGTCGCGGAACGATATCCATCCGACTCGATAATGTAGTAGTAGTCATGACAATAGGATTCTATATGATCTATACATGGAATGGATCTATTGAGGTTCTTCAATAAAATCCACTGTGAGATAAACACTCTAAATTACTATGTAACATGGTAATCTCACCGGGAAATAAGAATTCTACAATTACTATGTAGCAAGGTAATTTTTGCTTGCATGCATTCAGTTGTTATTAGATTATGTACTGCTTTTTATTAGCTCCTCATCTCTCATATCTGCTTGTTTATTAGCTCCTCATCTCTTATTTTTGCTTGTTTATTAATTCTCAAAGCATCACATGAATTATGTCACACAATATGGTATTACAGTCATCGAGTGTATCCCCATAACCTCACAGTAACAAGTCGATGAACTTCCAATTTTTCCCATAGCCTCACGATATTGGAGTTCATGAGTCCATACAAGTCTAAGTGTATCCTAAGAAATTTCTCGTCATTATATATCATTTTTCTGTCAGTCAGACACCACCGCCGGAAATTGTGTTTCGTTTCAGAAGCCGCACACAACAGACTTGAAATTTATCTCAGTTCAAAGGCCTTAGGTCAACCAATTACTTTCTCGTTTGTACCTAGTGCAATGTCAAGGTCTATAAAGACGGCATTCTTAAGGCGCATATGCACACTTTTTAAGGAGAAATATTATTCAAAGAGGTGTACTAATGCGGTGAAGCGCGCTTTCTTTATCGTGCTCGACACACCAAGATTATTACTAACAAAGTATGACTCTCTTATAGCGCTGAGACGTCGTGAGGCCACTACTCAATCCCGTTTTACGATTGATTAAGAGCGTTATAAACTCAGAGATCGACTACACAGAGATATGTAGTCAAAGTTGATGAAGATCAAATATGATCAAACTCACACGCATATCAGACATGTATCAATTTGACTCTGATGTCACGAGATCAAGACTTAAAGTCGTGGTGTGGATGCATCAACCCATATCAGGCATGGTACGACTTCTTATTTGACTATGTTTACAATTTTGGACTTCAATTAATTGGCAAAACTATAATCGCAGGTCGCTCAAAAATAATATTGTTCGTCGACATCCTCGAGGTCGTATTGAACATCCAATAGAGGACCTCTGTACAGTAATATATCTCACGCAAATTGCGCCATTTACAAAGAAAATTTTAACCAAAGAAAAAAATGTCGATCAGTTTTGGCATGCGACTAGCTTTACAATGATCAAGTCTGTTCACCGTCTAATTCATGCTGTATATGAATTACGTGATCGCCAACACTTCATGCATACCTTTCCAAATAATACTTTTTGTGCTGTTGGCGATGCAATTTGGTGATTATGTGTCACTTGACGGCGAAGATATTAAGCTGACAATCTACTTTCCACGATATGTTTGTTATCAATATGGTATTTTTTCGAAAGCTTCTTTTAGTTGTCAAAGGTCTTTTTTAACCTACTGTTCCGTTGCAATTTCGGGAACAGCGATGACGCCGTACTGTATGTCTGCAGCTTGCAGTTTGGTACGTACTGTCGCAGGCATTGATGCATACTGTACATACATTTAGCAAAGAAAGCGCCTTCATGCATAGACAGGCCTTACATGTACGGTTATCGCTTTTCAAGCTGAAGTTTGACACAATATGGTGCTTACTGCACCGCATGGTCCTTACTTCAAGTGTCGCTGACACAGTACTATCAGCAATAAGGGACGTCAAGAAAAAAGAGAAATATCGAAAATAGCAAATACATATACTAAGAAACGGGTATCTCTATAAACAGGGCCAATCTCCTTAATTATGTTCACTTTCACCATGTAGTTGCAGATATATGAGAATAGCAAAAATATATGAGAATAGGATGGGGGGCAGATAGAATAGGCAGGCGCTATCTGGGGGACTGCAACCTAAGATACAAAGTGGGAATAGTAGAAGCGGATACGTGAAACTCTGATCATCCTGAAGATAAATAATTGAACACCTGCTTTTTGTGGAACAAGGCATCGGTAATAAAAATACAGATCAGTATTTAATTGCTGCTCCGCACATGTAACTTTATACTTGTAGCCTCATCCGTTCATTCCACAATTTCACACTAAACCGGCAAACGATCCTAGGCCACGTAATTATGTTTTTGGGTATCTTAAGCCTTGGTAGCCCAAGTATTCTCGCCCTCGTCCTTAGCTCGCAATTAGTTCGATCTCAAGACGTCATTGAAGCCAAGATCGGTACGTCTCTGTTTGAACAGTTTCGTCCAGCGTACCACTTTCTTGCTCGCGAAAAGTGGATGAACGACCCCTGTGCGCCATACTATGACAAAGCCATGGGTTTGTACCACTTGTTCTACCAGCTCAATCCGACATCGACGATCTGGGCTAACATGACATGGGGCCACGCTGTGTCAAAAAATCAAGTGACGTGGAATGATCTCCCGAACGCACTGAACCCATTCGAGGACAAGTGGGACAATCTTGGAATCTTTTCGGGTTTTGCTATGACCAATGCTGTCGATGGCAAAAACACGGTGTTCTACACGGGTGTCACTGCACTCCCTATCTTTTGGAAACTAGATTACCTCTTCGGT